>JAJOOS010004858.1:0-100612 GCA_029582725.1 Solanum chiquidenum
TTGATTATGCTTATCGCTTATGGTCATTTTATTTGCTTCCGCGACCAAGGATGTGTAATGATACGCTATGAGGCTTGTTTGAGGTTCCTTCGGGTTCCCCATTCGCCGGTCACGTCTAGGCCCTAGGCTTGGGTCGTGACAGTAGGGTTCGTCCTGATCAAGCGTGGTCTGGACAGAGAGTTTTGCCCATCTACATACCCTCTAGCCATGAGTCGTGGACCCATCGATGGGGTGTGGGTCCTAGCGTGGTTCACTGCCTTAGGCAGTCTTCTTGGTGCCCATCGACGGGGCCACCAACGGGGTGTGGACTCACCCACTAGCTGTGGTTGGTCACTGTGAGGTGGTACCTTGGGGTTCTAACATGCTAAGCCCTCTATCTCTAGTTCGGGGTATTACAATATCTCACCCTTGGGAACATTCGTCCTCGAATGGCATTCTGGGCACCTCTTAGAGGAAACAACTCTAGACTAGCAACCCATCGTGCATGTAGCTCATCAAAATGTATCCAACTAAGGAGGAAACATCAACTCCAAACCAAACATACTCAATGTACCATAAGGGAGTAGGAACTACATCTAACAACCCAATATGCATGAAATTTTCAGATTTCTTTCATTCAAGGAGGAACTTACCATCTCCAACTTAAAAGCATGCTCAACACAATCTCATGGACCCTATTTGCAATCAATACTCAAAGCACATATTCAAGGAAGAAATCTCCACTCCATGTCAAGGAATGTTCAAAAATTCATCTCATGAAGTCAATAGGCAACTCATACTTAATGCACAACAACATGAGGAAAATAATCATAAATACCATTTTCTTTCAAAACTTAATCTTTTTTTCATCAACATGCACTTTAAGGAAATCATGAAAACACATAAAACACACGTGACCTCAAACAAGAGCAAATCAAGAGGAACTCTTTACCTTAAGCTAGAATAAAAGGAAAAAGATGAGGATACCGGGACATCATATTGGCTCCGGCCTCCCAAGTAGCACCCTTAACAAGATGTTTTCTCCATAACACTTTTACGGAAGCAACCTCTTTGTTCCTCAATTTCTTAACTTGCTGGTCTAGAAGCTCAACCGGAACTTTTTCAGAGGAAAAGTTCTCTTTCACTCCCAACCCTTTTAGGGGGACTATAGATGTCAAATCTCCAACACACTTTTTCAACATAGAGACATGGAAAATCGGATGCACTGATGCCACTCATTTTGCAAATTAAGCTCATATTCAACCTTACCAGTACGTCTCACAATTTGGTATATGCGTACAAAACGGGGACTAAGTTTCCCTTTCTTACCACACCTCATTACACCTTTCATGGGTGAGAATTTTAAGTAAACCCAATCAAGCACATCAAATTCAAGGTCTCTTCTTCTAACATCAGCATGAGACTTTTGTTGACTTTAGGCGGTTCACAACCTCTCTCTACTGTGTCGAACTTTCTCAATAGACTCATGAACTAACTCAAGCCCTATCAAGGCAACCTCACCCACCTCAAACCATCCTATAGGAGATCTACACCTCCTACCATAAAGAGCCTCAAACGGAGCTATACCAATACTAGAATGGTAGCTACTGTTATAGGTAAATTCAATCAAAGGAAAATGATCATACCATTTTCCTTTGAAATCAATCACGCAAGCCCTTAACATGTCTTCCAATGTTTGGATTGTTCATTCCGCTTGACCATCGGTTAGTGGGTGAAAAGTTGTGCTAAGCTTAACCTTAGAGCCAAAACCATTTTGGAAAGATTTCCAAAACTAAGAAGTGAATTGGGTACCACAATTGGAAATAATGGACAAAGTCACTCGATGTAGCCTTATTATTTCTCTTTAGTACAACTTGGCATAGTCCTCCACCGAGAAGGAGACTTTGATGGGGAGGAAATCAGTTGGTTTTGTCATCCAATCTACTATTACCCAAATAGAGTCATGTTGGCGCCGGGTGCGAGGCAAACCAACTATAAAGTCCATATTCAAGTCTTCCCACTTCCAAGTAGGAATGCTAATATCTTGGGATAAACCTCCCGATTTTTTATGCTTAACCTTCACTTGTTGGCAATTTGGATACTTGGCCACAAATCTCGCTATATCCTTCTTCATCCCATTCCACCAATAAATCTCCCACAAATCCTGATACACCTTGGTGGCTCCCGGGTGAATAGAATACCGAGAACTATGGGCTTCAGCCAAGATCTATTCCCTCAAGTCATCGACATTTGAAACACATAACTAACCTTGATAACTAAGGACACCATCTCCCCCTTGGGAGAAAGCCTCAACAGACTTTCTAAGTACCGCTTCTTTCAATTCTACCAAAGTCGGATCAAGGGATTGCTTTGCTTTAACATCTACCACAAAAGATGATTTTGACCCATTATGAACCATGACACCACCCTTGGCGGAGTCTATCAATCGAACACCCAATCGGGCTAATCTATGGACATCCCGAGCTAACTCTTTTCTATCATCATCAATATGTGCAACACTACCCATCGATAGTCGACTAAGAGAATCCGCTACTACATTCGCCTTATCGGGGTGATAAAGAACACTCATATCATAGTCCTTCAATAATTCAAGCCACCTTCTTTGGCGAAGATTCAAATCCTTTTGGGTAAACATATATTGTAAGCTCTTGTGATCGGCAAATACATCTGCATGTACTCCATATAAATAATGCCTCCAAATCTTTAAGGCAAAATACCATCGCCGCTAATTCAAGGTCGTGGGTCGGATAGTTCTTCTCATGAACCTTTAGTTGCCTTGAAGCATAGGCAATCACCTTACCATTTTGCATAAGCAAGCATCCCAACCCGACTCTAGAGGCGTCATAATATACCACAAAGCCATCCGTACCTTCTGGAAAAGTCAACACCGTAGTGGAGGTAAGTCTATCTTTCAACTCTTGGAAACTTTTCTCACAAGCATGTGACCATATTAACTTGGCCTTCTTTTGAGTCAAAACCGTCAAAGGAGAAGCAATGGAGGAAAACCCCTCAACAAACCTTCTATAATAACCGGCCAAACCCAAGAAGCTTCTAATGTCTGTCAGTGATAGAGGCCTAGGCCAACTTTTGACCGCATCCATCTTGACTGGATCCACTTCAATACCCTTGTTTGAAATAATATGGCCTAAGAAAGCCACGAACCGTAACCAAAATTCAAATTTGCTAAACTTTGCATAAAGTTGTTGGTCCTTAAGGATTCGCAATACGATCCTCAAATGATCAATATGCTTATTCTCACGCCCTGAGTAAATCAAAATATCATATATGAACACAATTACAAACACATCAAGGTATTGTCTACACACCCTATTCATCAAATCCATAAACACCGCCGGAGCATTAGTCAACCCAAACGACATTACCAAAAACTCATAATGACCATATCGGGTTCTAAAAGCCTTTTTTGGAATATCTTCTTCTTTCACCCTCAATTGGTGATAACCCGACCGTAGATCAATCTTAGAGAAATAACTTGCCTTTGAAGTTGATAAAACAAGTCATCTATTCTAGGGAGAGGATACTTATTTTTGATGGTCACTTTGTTCAACTATCTATAATCAATGAACATACGAAGAGAACCATTCTTATTCCGAAAGAACAAAACTGGAGCACCCCATGGAGATATACTCGGTCGGATGAAGCCCTTATCCAAAAAATCTCCCAATTGCTATTTCAAATCCTTAAGTTCCGCCGGAGCCATTCTATAAGGAGGAATAGAGATAGGTTACGTATCTGGGAGAAGGTCAATACCGATATCTATTTCCCTCTCAGGAGGAATACCAGGCAAGTCATCTGGGAACACTTCCGGAAACTCATTGACTACGAGGACCGACTCAAGAGAAGGGGTCTCAGAATCTACATCCCTCACCCTTACTAGATGGTAAAAGCAACCCTTAGATCGAAATCATCTTTCTAGACTTAAGATAGGAAACAAACTGACCCCAAGGCATAGAATTTCACCCCTTCCACTCTAGGATAGGCTCTTTTCGGAATTGAAATTTGACTACCCGAGTTCTACAATCGATAGAGGTATAGCATGAATGCAACCAATCCATACCAAGAATAACATCAAAGTCTTACATTCCAAGCTCTACTAAGTCAACAAGAGTAACTCTATGGAATAAGGAAATGGGACATCTTCTATAGACCCTTTTAGCCACCACAGAATCACCAATAAGAGTAGAGACAGAAAAAGATTCTAACAACACATCGGGGAGCACATCAAACCTCATAGCCATATAAGGAGTCATAAAGGACAAAGTAACACCTGGATCAAGTAAAGCATACACATCTATTTGAAAAACTTTAAAAATATCAGTCACCACATCCGGGGAACTCTTTTGGAGAGCATAAAATCAATTTTGCTTAGGAGCACTTGCACCCCAACCACTTGGACTGGATGAAGGGTAGGGTTGAGCCCTACGACAAGTATCTCCCTCATTCTTAGCAACCTAAGGACAATTCCTTATCTTGTGATCCATTTTTCCACACCCAAAACAAGCATTGGAACTGGCTAGACACTTATCTCATGATTCCTTCCACATTTAGCACAAGTAGATATCAAGGACCTATTATCATCTCTCTGAGGTTTAGGGTTAGACACCCTTTAATTTTTATGCCTTGGATGAGAATTTGAAGAACCTTTCCCGGAGAACGTTTGCCGGAACCTTGAACAACCCTGTCCACCGGACCTAGAATGTGAATAGTTACCATCATCCACTCTTGCTCTCTTTGCCTCTCTATATCTTTCCTTGAGATTTTCTTCCTCAATTTGTTGGGCATGAACCATAAGAGGAGAAATGTCCATGTCATGAACAATCATAGCAGTGCGTCATGCTTTGACTACCATGTCGGACTATCCCGACATAAACTTACTCATCTTGGCCCTATGATCTACCACAATGGAAGGAGCATTTTTGGATAATTGAGTGAACCTTAAAGCGTATTCCCTTACACTCATATTTCCTTGCCTAAGGTTGATAGACTCAAGTACCTTAGCCTCTCTCATCTATAGAGGGAAAAACCTATCAAGAAAGGCACTTTTAAACCTTTCCCATTCTATGGGACCTACTCCCTCTGGCCTTTCCTCTTTCCACTGATTGAACCAAATCTGAGCAACCCCTTTGAGTTGATAAGCAGCCAACTCTACTTTCTCTGCCGGAGTCACTCCCATAATATCAAGTACCTTGTAGACCTCATCGATAAACTTTTGAGGGTCTTCCTCAACTTTGGATCCATAAAATTTGGGAGGGTTCATTATTGTAAAATCCCTCACTCTTGCCACCCCCGTACCCACATTTGGGTTCATGGGGGCTACCACCTCTCTATTGGCTTGGGCCGTCATGACCTGAGCCAACACTTGGAAAGTCGATCTAAACTCCGTATTTGTCACATTGTTAGCCAAAGGATCAATCGGAGATTGAGGAGAAGCTCCTTGGTTAATCTCTTCTCCCTCGGTCCTTCTTGCGAAAGCCCTTCTAGTAGTTATATCCTGAAAACCATCGGGTAAGGATTAGGAGAAAGAATTATAAAATTAAACTCTATGGCACGACTTAGAGAAATGAAGAAGTGATTTTTCTTAAACATCTAATAACCTCTTGATCATAAATGTGGCGTGCTTCACACTTATGAACAAGACTCTACTATACGTGGTTTGAGACATCCTAGAACCATTCTAAACCTTGGTGCTCTAATTACCAAGTTTGGTACCCCCTAGATGTGAAAAGGCGTATAAGACCCCGAGAGGCCTCATACAAGCCACTTAGCATATCATAACCTAAAGTAATAGAAAAAGGTGCAGAAATTTAAAACATTTCAACAATCCAAGTCTTTCATAAAATGAGCGAAAGTCTAACATCATTGTCTCAAACCATCTAACATAAGAGATGAAATATATTGGGACGCAGCCCATACAATAGTCCAACATGAAAAGAAAGACATAAAAGAGAAAAGGGGTGATCCGATCCTCAAATGCTATAAGGACTCACCAAATCTTCACTTCTTTGATCAACTAAGAACCTAGCCACAAGTGTGTGAATCGAGATCGCCGGACCCTACATTTTGATAAGAAATGTAGGCAAGAGTATGGGTTAGTACAAGAATGTACTAAATATGATAGCTAGCATAAACAACATAAACATAATGGTTAGTAAATAAAAACCATAAGCATAATCAAGCACATACATCATCATCATCATCATAAAGGAGGAATACTTTTCAAGCAACCTCTACTTAACCTTACTCAAGACTTGGGTCATCCACCTCTAGTCATGCCTAGCTCATGGAAGGCATCTCAAGCAACAATCCAAGCTATTCATTCTTCATAACATTATCACATTATTCATACTTACTTTTAAAGACACGGGGGTTCGCCTCCTTGCCTAGCTTGCAAAGGCTAATGGGTATTCGCCTCCATAATCACATCATATGACATAGGTACTCGCCTCTACATAATTTCATAGGGATCATGGGTACTTACCTCTATGTCCCTTCATCATAATAGGAACGTGGGAAATCACCTCTTGTTCAATTCTAATGAGTACGAAAAATCACCAAATTATCATATGGAGGTCAGGGTAGTCGCCTCTAGCCTCATTAATTACATACTATTTTAGTCTAGATTCATTTTAGGTGTGAGAAAGCCTTGCACATTCATACATTCATTATTAAACAAATCATGTGGGAAGTATCTCTTCCATCATACTAACATCAATTATCAACAATTCATATCATATGCTTTACTCTCAAAGCATCTACATCTCATGTTCATCATCTATGCTTTATTCTCAAGCAATTAACATCATAAATCATCAATCCTATAAGGATACATCTAAACCCATAAAGTTTCCCTTCATGGCATCAACCCAACTATATCAATCCTAGGTTCGAATCATGGAATAGGCATGGGTACATGTAATTTCATCCTAAAAACATGTAATCCTATTAATTCAATCATAAACAATTATAATTTACTCAATTGGATCAACATTCAACATAACCCACAACATTGGAAGAAATCCTAACTAGAATTGGGGAAATTCTTCTTCAAATTGTTGAATTCTAGGGGACTCCATAGGAGGAAGGATCCCATGGATGTAAAGCCATCATACCTTAGTCACAAGCCCACAAAATATTGAAGATTGGGAGACTTGACCTTGACCTAACTTCAATCTCTTCTTCTTCTTCCACCTTCTAGAGAGAGAATATTTGAGAGAGAGTTTTGGGTTTTCTATTGGGAATTGAGAGAATGACTTAAATGAGGGATTTTAGGGGTTAAAAATACTTTTATAGGTGTTTTAGACTTAGGCAAAATGACACCACTTCAATTTAATTAAAACCAGAAAGTCCCATTGTGCCCTCACTCAGCCACCTAGACTCTACCCACGAGACCCTACCGATGGACCGTGGATGGACCTACGGTCTGTCCTGCTCAAGAGTGTTGGACAGAGAGTTTTGCCCATCTACGGACCTCCTAGCCACGAGCTGTGGACCCATCAACGGGGCGTGTGTCCTGGCGTGGTTCACTGCCTTAGGCAGTCTTCTTGGTGCCCATCCACGGGGCCACCCATGGGGCGTGGACTCACCCACGAGCCGTGGTTGGTCACTGTGAGGTGGTATCTTGGGGTTCTAACATGCTAGGTCCTCTATCTCGAGTTCGGGGTGTTACATACACAAATACACATTTTTAGATATTGTTCCATCTTCCTTTAGCTTAAGACAATCATTTTGCCAATAAAAAATTGACGTTATCAAGGTGAGTACATTCTTGAGATCTTTTGTGCAACATAATCTATGCAATTCTAGGTTACATTTTATAAGCTTAAAATATGATATTGTTATCTTATCTTTTCAAATATACATTGTTTTAGTTTTAACAGTAGAAAATAAATTGTTTTAGACGTCTTCTCATAAAATCAAATGTTTCGAAACAAAGCAAAAACTTTATCAAAGTTGTACCACGCATATTAAGAACTTTGAAAAATCTTGATGTTTTATTTCATAATTGATTTAACTTTATTATTATTATTATTATTATAGATTATTATTTGTTGTTATTTATTTTAATAGTTATTATAACTAATATTATATTTACCTTTTGTCACAGATCTAACTAAGGAATCTGAAGTCTGTATAGATATATAACATATAAATATCTCCCAAATACAAAAATAAATATTAAAGAGGTTGGGGGGCGGGGGGGGGGGGGCGGAGAGAAGCTTTTAAAAAAAATGTATTCATTATTTTGGAATATGCAAATTAAATTAATAAATAAAAAGAAAATAGATTAATTATCTTCAATGGAAACATATGTGATTTAAAATTCTAACGATTCCTAATATAAGTACTTGATAAGAAAAAGAAGAAAAAGAAGAAAAATAAGAAAAATAAGAAGAAGATATCCGTCTAACAAAAGGAGGAAAAATTATCAAATGATAACATTTTTATTAAGTCATATTAATTATTGATGGTAAGTAATTATCTCAACTTGATATTTATATTAAATCATACTAATTATCTTGGTTGCGTTAAATTAAGAAGCGAATATATAATTAGCTAATATTTAGAGGTAAAACTGCACCCAGGAAAATGAAATTAACAAGATTTATTATTAAATTAAAACTTAACTTTTTTCATTATAATAATATATTTTTAGAAGACATTTAAATAAAAAATAACTAATAAAATTTACAGTGCACTTAGTAATGTATATTTTAAAAATATTTATAAGTTTTATTTCTTTCATATCCTATAAATTTTCAATCAACAGAATCATAAATTAAAATTGAAATACATAACTAAAGATAAATTCTTTTTATCGTATTTCTCTCTTCACAATCTAGTTATTTTATAATAAATCTCTTAACGTGTCTTACTTTGATATTAAAAAATAAAATGTCATAAATCACATTTAAAAAAAAATTACAAACACAATTATTTTTATTTAGTTTTAATTATGTATATAAATAGAAAAAAACAAGGTCAAATACGATTTTTTTTTTTTAAAAATAAAATATGTAGTCCTAATTTTAGGCGTTCAAATATTGTAAAAAAAATATATAAATATGAATTGAAGAAGACTCCATTGTGCATGGAGCAGTTGTTTTTGCCACATATTTATAAATTATAATTAGCTAGTAAATATTTTGTTTTCCTTTTCTTAATTTTATCCTTTTTATTATTATTTAAAATTAAAAAATATCCTTCTCCTATAAAAGATTTTTAGATTTTTTTTTATTTTTTTATTTCAGATTTTGAATAAAAAGATTCCATCGTGTATGGGAAATAGTTATTTTAGCCACGTACTTAAAAATAGTTAGTTAATATTTTTTTTTTAACTTCTCTGATTTTATCTTATTCATTTTTTTCGTTTATAATTAAAAAGTATCCCTATATTCCTTTATTAGAACTCTTTAGGTCATTAACTGTGATATAAGAGATCTTCCTTTATTAGAACTCTTTATGTCATTAACTGTGATATTCACACAATATTGAACAACAACTACCATTTTGTTACACCACGTTAGATATGGAGAGATTCATATAATCATTGATACAAACCAAATATCAAATTAGGTATGTTACGACCCAGGAGTAGCCCCTAGATGTAACATTGCGTACAAGACTCCGAAAAGCCTCATAGCATATCATGAACATAAAATAATAGAAAAGTACGGAATATTTTAAAACTTTTATCCATATAATCGAAGTCTTTTATTAAAAATAAGCGGAAGCCTTTTTCTACACTTTGTCTCAAACCATCTAATAAAACTTTGAATAAAACTCTTGGTACGCAGCCCATACAATAGTCTCAAAACATGAAATAAAAGACATAAATGAAATAGTGGGTTTTGTCCTCGAAGCTATGAGGACTCACCAAGATCTTCAACTCCTTAGCTCCTTAGAAACCTATCTCCAAGAATAGCACTCAAGTCTCCAAACCCTACATTTGATTAGAATGTAGGCAAAGTATGCGTTAGTACAAAATGAACTAAATATGTTAGCTAGCATAAACATAAGAGCTTAAGACAAGGATTAGTCAATATAATCCATAATCCATAATCATATGAAATACTTCATGAAACAACAATAACAAGCATAAGAGACAATATCATAATCATAATAAGCAAAGTCTCCAACATAAGCCTCATAAAAGCATTATTTGTCTCTTAGTCATCTATTCCATAATAGAACTACTCTCAAGTAACCTAAAAGCATTCTTGTGCAATGCATGAATAGCATCCCATAATACCGCCCAAGCTAAGCATCCCTTTTTGGTCATCTTAATTATAGCCTATATGCATGGTCAAGTCTTAAGCCTTTCTACCATAAGGGCACCATACTTCTAAGTAACATCAAAGCACACTTGTGCAATGCATGAAAGGCATCCAATACTACCCTTCACACTAAGCATAACCTTGAATTCATCCTAGTCATATTCACCCTCATTTGGTCTCACTATTGGCTTACTTCATGTAGACAAGGGAACTATCACCTTTAGTCCATCATCTTATGTCAAGGAAGGCAACTATAGCACAATCCTATCTAATCATACATCATATAAGAGAAAACATTTCATGAGTCACCTTAAGGCAAGCTTGTGCCATGCATGAACAAGACCCCATAATCCTACCCATGCTAAGCTAGACACTTTAGGTTCATCATTCATGTTTATCATCTCTTAGCATCATAAAGACAAGGGTAATCACCTCTTAGTCATGCATGTATTGGAGGAGCCTACCAAGATACAATCCAAACTAGTCATGCTCATGTTCACAAATGCAAGGGGGAGTCACCTCAAGCCATAAATGTTTAGTTCATCATGAAAGACAAGGGGAATCACCTCAAGCCACATATCTCATGGAATCATACAAATAAGGGTAATCACCTATAGTCACACATACTAATGAATTATAAGAACAAGGGGAGTCTCCACAAGTCATACAAGTTAATGAATCATAGGTATTCGCCTCCATGCCCATTTTAAGGTGATATAGGTATTCGCCACCATATCGTTTTTTAATGTGTAATGTAGGTATTTGCCTCCACATCATCACATAAGGATTATAGGTAATCGCCTTCATGATCAACCTAAAGGCTAATGGGTATTCACCGCTTGCCTTGGGAGTCACACATATATGAAGGGTAATCACCTCACACTCCCATGTTTCACTAATTAGGAGTAAGGGAACTCACCACACATTCCTATCATGTAAAGGTCATTTAGGGGAATTACCACAAGCCTCATCACATTTCATAGTCCTAGGACTTAGATTCATTTTAGGGGAGAATAGCCTTTCAACCTAGAATCATTCTATGTTAGAGAATCTTTCATGTCATGCTATATTGATGCATAAAACCATATCTAGAATTCTACATTAGACATTGGTGTCATCATGACTTAAGTGAATCTATCACTTCACATATTCAAGACTTTATTAGGTAGATTAGGTAGGTAAAGATCTTCCACCATAACTCTATCTATCAAGCTTATATTCTCATTTAGACTTTACTCTAAAAGCCTTAGCATCATTAGTTAATCATATTATCTTCACTCTAAAGCCCTAGTGATCAACATTCACAACTATGAGTCTTAATTCTTAATATCTCTACACAATAAATGCATCTTATCTAGATTACAAGGCATTCAATCACATTCTCCATTACTAGGTGATTCTTGCCACAATTTATCCTAAAGGTTCAACTTCAACTTTACAAGTCAAGATCCTTCATATATAATAAAGTCTAGTTCAATTCATGTCTATGTATTCCCAATATTTAACAATTACTACACATGACATTGATTTAAGAAGATCACCTATGAACCTTCAATTTCACCTCTAATGGCATAAACCCACAAAATATCAAATTCATCAAATAGACTAGGGTTAACCATAGAAATCACATAAATTCATCATACTATCATAATTCAATGATGAAAGAATCATAATTAGGTACTATCCATGAGATTGCAATCATACCTAAACCCTACCCACAATGTAGAAGAAATCCTAGCTAGAATTGAGTTTTTTACTTCACAATTGGGGGAAATCTAGGGGGCTCTATGGGTGGAAGAACCCATAGATGAAAATCTAACATACCATGATTCAAATCCTAACAAAATCTTGAAAGATGGAGGAATTTCGACCTAGGTTGCTACCCTTCTTCTTCTTCTTTCACTTCTAGAGAGAGAATTATTTGGAGAGAATTTTGGTTAGTTTTTGAGGTCTTGGAAGAGTGATTTAATTCCCTTAGTTTAAGGGTCTATTAGGCTTATATAGGTGGTTTAATAAATAACTAACCGATCTCCCTTAACCCCTAACTAGTTACTAATTAACCCCCAAACTCCTAACTTAAAACTAAAAACTAAAATTTCTGCCCCATTCACGAGACCCGCACCAACGGACCGTGGGTGGGTCCATGAACAGTACTGCACCTTCGTAGGTGAGGTACTGTGGCTAAAAATTGCAGGCCAACTCAGGCCTGGACCCACGACCCCAACCCACGGGGCGTGGGTCCATCTACGGCCAGTAGGTGGCCTATTTTTTTGACAGTTTTTGGGGCTGTTTTGAGGTCCTCTTCAAGGAACCTTTTGGGGGGTCGTACCTTGATGCCCTAACCCTAAAACCCTCATTCTAAGTACGGGAATTATTTTTATGATTTTATCCCTCACATCAAACTCTAAAACTCTAGAATAATGCTCTAGAACTCTCTAGTTTAGTTCACTAGTTTCCGGGGGGTAACAATATCTCCCCTTTGGAATCATTCGTCCTCGAATGACGATTCTAAACACTCTAAACTAGCAGCCCATCATGCATGTAACATATCTAAATGCATACAGCCAAGAAAGAAAACTTCAATTCCAAACTAAATACATTCAATTCAACACAAGAGAGTAGAAACTACTTCTAACAATCCAAAATGCATGAAACTCTTTATTTACTCATTTTCAAGGAGGAACTAACATCTCCTAACTAAAACTTGCTAAATACAGACTTATGGAACCTAAATGCAATTTACTCTCAAAAAACATTTATTCATGGAGGAGTCTTTCAACTCCAAACTAAGGCATTCTCATTAATTAATCTCATGAAGTCTATATGCAATTTTACTCAAATGCACTACAACATGAGGCAAAACAATTCATATAAGTCATTTTTAGCAAGACCTAAACTTTTTCATGAACATGCATATTAGGAAATCATGGCAACACATAGTCACACAATAACCCTACTAGATAGGCACACTATCTCCCCTTTGGGAGTAAGCCTACACAAACTCTTCTTAACATCATTCATACTAAAGACAACTTCAAAGTCCAACATAACAAGCCACAAAAGACAAGAAATCCGAAAATTACTAAAGCATAAAACACATACCGGAAGGAACATGAGGATATCACTCTTGATCTTCTCTACATTGGAGAGCATAAAACCTATTCTTCTTTTGAGCACTCTCATCCGGACCACTAGAGTCAACTTTCTTATCCTCCCTTCCCTTAGCCTTAAGAACCGGGTAGTCTCTCATTTTGTGCCCATCCTTTCCACACCCATAGCAACCATCCATGCCGGCTAGACACTTACCATAATGACTCCTCCCACACTTGGTGCAACTAGGCTTAGGAACTGGAGACTCACTACCTTTCTCTTGGTTAAACCTAGGGGTGTTGGAAGAGTCTTGACCGGAATACTTTTGTCTAGACTTAGACCTACCTTGCTCATCGGACTTAACATTAGGAAAGTTCCCATCATCGGTTCTAGCTCTTTTCACCTCCCTATTCATTTTCTTAAGTTTTTGCACCATGAGATGGGAAATATTCATACTCGGAATAAGCATTGCCGAATAGCATTCATTGACCACTAATTCAGACACTCCCATCACAAACTTATTCATCTTGACCCTTGAATCCCCCACTATGGTTGGAGCATATTTGGATAGTTGGGTGAAATTAAGGAAATACTCTTTCACACTCAAACCCCCTTGTCGAATGTTTATGAATTCTTGCATCTTTAGTTCCCTCAACTCTAGGGGAAAGAACCTATCAAGGAATGCCTCTTTGAACCCTTCCCACTCTATTGGACCCTCTTCTACTGGCCTACTATCTTTCCATTGTTCATACCAAATTTGTGCTACATCCCTCAATTGGTAAGCGGCTAGCACCTTATACACCTCATCTATAAAACCTTGAGGATCTTCCACCACTTTGGAGCCATAGAACTCCGGAGGGTTCATCCTCAAAAACTCTCTCACCCTAGAAGCAGCCATCCCCCTTATTGGGTTTGCCAAAGCTACCACCTCTTTATTGGGTTGGGCCGTTATGTCTTGAGCCAACATTATAAAGGCCGACCTAATCTCCGCATTAGACATATTCGGAGGATTAATTGGAGCTTGAAGAGGAGTTTGGTGTGGCACTTGGAGAGGAACCTCTTGCTCCTCATTGCCTTCCTCTTCTCTCCTAGCATTCACCCTTGTATTAGCCATACCCTGAAAATCAACGGGCACAAATTAGAAAAAGGGCCTATTAAAACGAAGCTCTATGGCATGACTTAGAGAATGAAGAAGTGAGATTTTCTAAACATCCAATAGCTTTCTATTCATTAATGTGGCGCACTTCACATTTATGGACAAGACTCTACTAGACGTGGTTTGAGACATCCTAAACCATCCCAAAACCTTGTGCTCTGATATCATATTTATTACGACCTAGGAGTACCCTCTAGATGTAACACATCGTACAAGACTCCAAAACGCCTCATAGAATATCATGAACATAAGATAATAGAAAAGTACAATTTTTTTTAAAACTTTTATCCATACAATCGAAGTCTTTCACTTGGGACACAATGATTTCACGTATCAGGACACTTCATCAAATTCTAAGTGTCAATGATCGTTAGTTAGTATAATAACTCAACTAAATGAGTTAGGGTCGTATCCCACAGGGAGTGGTACGTGTTTGAGAATCAATCGAAAATCATAAATATGTTCAAATCAGCCATAGGAATAGACATTTACGAATAAAAACATACTTCAAATCGGGGGGTGACACGAATGCCAAATAATAGGATTTTTTTTTATTGCAAATATCAACTACAACAACAACAAATAACAAGGAATAACAATTACAAGATGGGTTCTTGGGATATGATTTGATTATGGACTAATGTAGAAAAATGGGTAATTGCAACTGTTAGTAAATAGCTGTAAATCAGTGAATAGGCTAGACTATAGAGGAGGTAAACTTTCTCTCGAACAATTTACCCGAAATCAAGTCGGTTTCTCTCGAACACCAACAAGCAAACAAATAAGAACAACCTACGCCTTAGTCCATTCACTCTCTCGAGCTGAATGTGTGGAAAAGGGTTTAGGATTCACTCTCTCGAGTTGAACCCATTACAACCCAGTACCCACAGACCATCAATTCAATAATCTTGGTTTTAAAACCTCTCTCTTGAGCAACCCAATAACACGAAGGTAGAATTGTATTTGCAACTACAATCCTTTAAATTAAGTCACAATTACTGAATGAAATCACTTCTAAACACCATTAAACTAACAATTAGCAATACCCATAAGCTAAATCAACCCATAATCACATAATCACACCCCAAGAATTGGGGTTTTAGCTAGATATCATAAAAAGGTAAAAATTGTTACCAAATTGTGTTTCCATCAACTGGGTAAGATTAATTTCGTCTTTACAAATGTCCAAATTAAAGAATCTCAAAGACCCACTTCCAATTTCTCAAAAATGGAAAACTTCAATTCTTCAAAGCTAAGGAAAATGGTCTCAATACTCAGAGTTCAAAACTGATCCAAAAATTATGTATTATGAAAACTGATACTAAACTAAATAGAAAAATGTATTTATAGTCGCTAAAAATATGCTGCGAGGGACTATTCGGCGTAGTAAGTCAGGCTCGCCGATCAGTATGGCAATGCGTCCTTTGGTCAGTTCCATCGCCTTTTTGCTCTAGCCTTCAGCATCCTCAAGTTCTGTAACTTTAGGCGATCCAACACTGCATCGCGGAACCACTCGGCGACACGTCGACTGCTCCTTTCTCTTGCCAAATTGATTTTCTCCTTCAGTGCTTGGCACACTGGAACTTTGGGCGGTCAAGAGGCCATTAGGCTGCCCGCCAAAGGAACTCGACGATTACAAGCCTTCATTTCTTCGTACTTTCAGTTCACTTCGTTCCTTTATGCACATTAGTGTCCATGCTTTGTTCCTCAATCTAAATACCTGGAAATCAAGGATTTTACATCAGATATTGGCACAAAATAAGCATTTGAGGACACTAAATTTATCTAGTTAAAGCCCTAAATGAGTCCAAATCGTGGATCATCAACACCCCTAACTTAAACTTTTGCTTGTCCTCAAGTAAAACTCAACTTCAACAGTTCAAAAAGGATGTCTCAAACAGTGCTACACAAGACTCAATCATGAATGCACACAACAAGACTCACTTACTCATGCAAATATAAATTGTGCACTCAAGGATTCAAGTTGTGACTCACCATTACCAAAGATTCTCAAGTTCAGAATACTTGCTTCAAATGCAAGTTCAAGCTCAACAAAGGTGCTCAAATGCCCTCGCACAAAGAATGATTCCATATTCACACACTATTCTTTACAATTTATAGCTCCGAAATCACAAACAACACTCACACTCACAAAGATGAACACAATGCATGATTTCACCCATATGTTTGCCCTTATTTTCCAATCAACACTTGTTTCAGTTCACTCAAGATAAAAAAGGTCTTTTTAAGGCTTGTAACGGGGTTGAGTGTAAAGGTATGATCATTTAGGCTTAGTGGCTGTAATCCTCATGAAATGTGGTATGAATAATTCTTTCTTCCCTTTTCTTCATCATTTTCACTCATGCTCAAAAGTCACCCCATTATTTACTTTTCATGGACTACCGGACATCCCATTTCTTTTTGTATTTTCTCAACTTATTCCACAAATTTTTCATTCTTTTTCTTTTTCATTTTTTTTTCTTGTATGGAGGGGTTCTATAATTTTCACAATCATGGCTAAAAAAGGGGAACTTCTTTGCATTTCTTGATTCACCTTCTCTTTTCACCACACCCCCAACTCAGGTTTTTGGCCTAAGCTGGCTATTCAAACAAACCACAAATCATGAGGATTATGGGTGAAGAAATAAATAAAGGTCACAATTGTATCAAGTTTCTTCCAAGAAAAGGGCTAAGGCTCAAGGGGTGTTCAAGCAAAGATCACACACTCACAAGGTTGGCCACAAAAGCGGTATAATATCAAATTGTTTCACTCTTCAATAGTTGCCTAAGATCATCTCAAGAGCTTGCATCACTTAGTCAACTGGACCAATGGGGCAAATTCTAGGTGTCATCACACATGGTTCACGGTAAGCTCATCACACAAGGCATTGCCACTAATGTAAAAAAAGACTCAACACTTTCGCTAGTGTGCAATGTTCATCACAAGAGACTCAATTCGATAACTAGCTAGTCACAACAAGATGAGAAAAGTTCACATATTGCCTATGAAACTTCATTTCTCCTCATCGACGCACATTCTTTTTTGTTCCATTATGAGCACTATTTAAGCCATCAGTATTGATCAAGACTGATACTCAAATTTGTAAAAAAATAACCACATTCAAACACAGTCAAGAGGTGGCACATAATTTTTCAAAAATGGCCAAAAATCATTTACATTCAAAATAAGGAGCCACAAGCTCAAACACCGACAAAATATAGTGCCAAAACACAAGTTATAGCACAAAACTCAATATATGAATAGATTAATAATCACAAAAGGTAGGACTCACCCCACCACAAAACAAAAGCAATTTGTCCTTAAATGTAAGAAAATATCCAAAAGTCAATAAAAAAAAGACTGAGAGGGAGGTAAAGAGGGATCCTGTCTAAGCAGTTGCTCCATTTGTTGGGGCATCAATGCCCGATGCATCACTATGATTAAGGGCATCAGTGCCTAGAGTCACCTCAGAAGGACCAGCTCCACTGGACCCACCTATAATGGTGTCTCTCAAAGAGGTCTGGCGCGCAGTCTCAAACATAGCATCCTCAAGGTCAGCCAGATCATCATAAACCTTAGCATCACGTACATCTATCTGCTCCTTATCGGTCTCTACCTCTGACTCATCATCTTCCATATCATCCTGATGTACATCTCCGGTGGTGGCCAGAGAAATCTCAGAAGTCTCTGGGGCATCCACATCATCCGCTGCCTCCAATAGTGAAGTGAAGTATGTAGACTTTAGATAGTCTATGTCCTTCCACAGATCCACAACCTCGACTTTCAAAGCCGTAACCTCAGAAGCCTCCCCATGTCTGCTCTCACAAGCCTCAACTCTCACAGTGAGAGTGTCAATGGAAGTCCGGAGGGGTGTTAGTGCAACAAGGATGACACTCTAAATCATCCATGTGATAGATGTTTCTAGTCAGGTCGCCCTCGCATCAGCTGAATGGGCCAGGTGCCCCATCTTTAGGATCATAGCATGAGTAATCTTGGCGGGCTAAGAAGAGGTAGAATCACTAGGAGCCTATGAAGAAGAAGTAGGAGAAAATGTACCTGAAGTCCCGGAGGCCGGAGTTGGCAAAGATGCCTCTGTAGGTATAGAATCAATGTCCATATCTGGAGATGTATCATCTGGAGCTGCTCTCTTCCTGTCGGCCTCCTCCCGAGTGTACTCGGCCTCAATATGCCGGATGTCAGTGGAGGATGAAGGGGTAACCTCAATATCTCTAGTCGCATCTCGAGGGACTTTAGCACACCGGTATAGCTCAATGATCAAGACTGGGAAATGGAGGGATGCCTGATGATGTTTGGCCCGCATGTCCATCTCCTGCTCTATGATCAGTCCCATGTCAATACTCTTCCTGGATATGATTGACCCGAGGCAGACCGCCTTAGGATGGCGGAGGATGGACTCGTTCTGGGAAGGCATGATGGAGCTGCTGATAAATCCCAACCAATATCATGCAGCTACGCTCAAGTCCTTCTTCTCGATCGAAACTCCGGCCTTAATCCACCTCGGGGTGGTATCATAAATGAGGTGATCCAACAAGCCTTTGATCTCATCCAATGATGCCGTAGTGGTATCCATATTTGGGTAGTCATATATTGACCCTCTATCAAGTACCGCGTTGATGTGGTCACAACTACAATGCACTACTGTCCCCTATACTATGGTGGACCCCACCGATCTGGAAGACCTGGCCTTGTTCTTGCCTTTAGGAACCAGGTCACCATATGCAGAGTAAAACTCCCAGACCCATGTAGGTATGTACGGGCCTCGGGTTCTGGTGAACTGCTCAAAACGGTGATACCGGAGAGTGTCCTCACTGAGGAGTATTTTCCCTCAAGGCCCTCTATAGAGAGTAGCTTCTCTTTAAGGATAGTTCGCAACACATCAAATTTTTGTCTATTGAGCAGCCTGGGTGGAGGGACCATTGGTGGAACTAGAGCCACAAGAGGTGCTAGAGCTGGCAATGTATTTCCTGGGTGGAAGTTGCAGGGATTTTAGCTGAGTTAGGGCGAGATCTAGCATGAATCTCCGCTTTTCGGGACTGTAGTGGTTGGTCATCATCCGGCTCGGAGATAACAGCCTGGGAGTCTGTAGACACTCTTTCCCTGTAAGAGTTGTGCTCCGAAACCTCAGATGCGGACCTCTTGCCTTTTCACTTTTTAGGAGGATTTGCTCCTCCTTCATTGATCTCAATACCCCATGCTCTTTTACGGGGTGGCATGTCAAGGTTAGTCCTAGCCATATCTGCAAAAGCATCAAAAGAGGTAGAAATGGATCACACAAACTTGCAGAAAATAATTGCAGACAGACTTGCCAAAATAGTCGGCGAGTCACCGAATCTCTTTGGCGAGCCAGATCGGGCTCGCCGAAAGGATTGGCTCAAAATTCACAGAAAAATTTGGCATGTCGGCGATAGGAAGGGCCTTTCGGCGAATTGCCGACAGCATTCGTCGAGCATGGACTAGCTCGCCAAAAGTTACAGTGCTTTTTTAGGGGTTAGGGGCGCAGAAAGGGCGATCAAGAAGGACTTTCGGCAAGTCGCCAAGTGCACTCAACGAACTCAGGCTTCTCACCGAAAGTCATTCTTAGGCATAGTCCACAATCATGGTCAAGACTTAGGTTTTCGTGTCAAAAGATAACTTATACTCCTAAGTAACCTCAAGGCACACTTGTGCAATGCATGAGTGGCATCCCATACCACTCATACTAAGCATATCTTGGCATCACCCTATTCATGCTTACTAATCATAGGTGTCATTCTTGACCTATTTTGTAAAGACAAGAAACTATATTCTTAAGTCAATCATATCATGGAAGGCAACTATAGCCACTATTCAATCTAAGCATACATCACATAAGAGGACACTTCCCAAGTAGCTTCAAGTCATACTTGTGCCATGTATGAATAGTGTCCCATATTACCACTCACACTAAGTACTTCTTTAGGGTAGCTTACTCTAGCTAGACCAAACTACCATGGAAGGCACACTATCATGCAACCCATGCTATACAAGGAAGAATAGAAGTATTCCAACCTAGCTACCATGCAAACACTCAATATGATGCAAGCTACCCTTAAGGGAGTATGAATTCTCAACCCTAGGCTACCCTTAGGAGAGTATGAATCCTCAATCCTAAGCTACCATGAAATGGTCTTGGCCCAACCAAGTCAAGCTACCATGAAGGCATTCTTTCAATGCTAGTTCAAGCTACCCTTAGGAGAGTATATGTCCTCAATCCTAGGCTACCATGCCTACTCTAATGCAAGCTACCATGAAGAAAATCCCACAAATGCTCATTCAAGCTACCATGAAGAGCATTCCACAAATGCTAATTCAAGCTAACCTTAGGAGAGTATGGTTCCTCAATCCCATAAACAAGCTATACATGAAGGGATCATATATCACAACTTCAAGCTATTCTATTCTAACATGCTTTGATTCATTTTAGGTGATTAACCTTTCAATCTAGAATCATTCTATGTGACAATACCTTTCACATTCTACATACATGCAATCATATAGTTCTAGGTAGGTCATGTGAGTAAAAGCCTTCCACACAACACTATTTATCTTGTATATCAATTCTATGCAAGTTATATCATAGTATTAGACTTACTCTATAAGCCCTAGTGATCAACATTATGACTTCAAGCCTTACTCTCAAGCTTTACTCCACAATCAACATACTAGTCTAGATCACAAGATATAATAGTGACAAGCCTGAGTCATAAGCAATTCTAAGCATAATTCATCATAAAGTACCAAATTCAATAATTACAATTCATGATCTATCATACATTCATAAATTTAGTGCAATTCATGATTTCATATTCCTATTCTTGAATAAGTTCTATTCTTTTTTTGATAAGGTAACTTTATATTCACATCAAAACTCATCAGCAAAGCCTGATAAGGTGGGATTTACAGCCCCCAGGGGGTAATTTCAAAAGCCAAAAACTGGGCAAAACTTTACAATTGAGCTTTAAAATCCACTAAGCTATCTACCTCCCCCACCAAATCCTGTTTACACCAAAAATACAACAGGCTCAAGCTATTCATCTTGATTTTCTGAATGCTGTTAAGTTTCCCATCATATGATCTTTCATTTCTTTCCTTCCACAATGTCCACCAGATGTAGGCTGGGATGCATTTCCACCAGTCTTCTTTGGATCTTCTTCTTCTGCCCACTCCTTCCCACTGTCTCAACAACTCTAAAGTAGTCTTGGGCATTACCCAGTTAACTCCAAGTATACATAAGAACATGTCCCACAGATTTGCGGTTGTGCTGCTGTGTAAGAATAAGTGACTATTAACTTCTGCCTCTTCCCCACACATGAAACACCTTGAGCAAATCTGTATACCTCTTCTTTGTAACACTTCATGAGTTAGACATGCTTTCCTAATTGCCAACCAAATAAAACCTGAGACCTTGTGAGGAACCTTGATTTTCCAGATTGGTTTCCAAGGCCATTCCATTTCCATATCCTGATTAGAGCTTAGGCTCCAGTAACAAGACTTCACAGAAAAAATCCCTTTCTTGTGCATTTTCCAGATTGGAGTATCAGGACTTTCAGTGACACCTGGAAATACATTTAGTGTGTGTAATAATCCTGCTACTCTATCAACCTCCCAGTCATTTAAAGCCCTCCTAAAGATCAAATCCCAACCTTGAGGGCTCCATACTTGTGCCACAGTGTCCATTTGTTGTAGGGTCAATATAAAGATCTGGGAACATGATCTTCAAATTCTCTTCCCCTAACCAAAGTTCATTCCAGAAACTGGTTTTCACCCCATTCCCAATCCTAAAGGATAGATTGGGGATAAAGGATAGCCACAGTCTTCTGATTGTCTTCCAGACAGAGCATCCAAAGGTACCATTTGCTTCTTCAGTGATCCAATTGTTTTGGAGACAATATTTTTGTGATATGAATCTCCTCCACAAAGCCATATTTTCACTATAGAACCTCCATAGCCATTTCTTTAATAAGCTGATATTTTGCATATTCAACTTCTTTATACCCAAACCACCCTGCATTTTGTTGAGTGTCACTACATCCCATTTAACTAGATTATACCCAGGCTTCTCTTTATTTCCTTGCCACATGAAGACTCTTCTTGATTTGTTGATTTTCTTCTCTATATTTCTTGGTAATGGGAATAGGATCATCATAGAAGTAAGAAGTGCATCCATCACAGATTTGATAAGAGTTATTCTGCCTCCCAAGGATAGATACTGGCTTTTCCACCTTGACAACTTCTTCTCACATCTTTCCAGTACTTTATTCCAAACTTCCACCTCTTTGTTCTTAGCACCAAGGGGCATTCCAAGGTACTTTGTTGGGAGGGAGGCCACCTGATATCCTAGGTTCTCAGCTAGCACCTGCATATTAGCAACCTGATTAATGGGGTATAAACAACTTTTATGCCAATTGACATGGAGTCCTGATATTCCCTCAAAGATGGTTAAGATGGCCCTCAAGTGTCTTATATGATTAACTTTAGCTCCACAGAAGACCAAGGAGTCATCTGCATAAAGCAGGTGTGAGATCTCCATAGCATCTCCCCTAGTTGCATTTGCACTGAAACCTTGCAACCACCCATTTTCACTTGCTTTCCTGATCATGGAGTTGAGACCCTCCATAACTAAGATAAATAAGAATGGTGACATGGGGTCACCTTGTCTCAAACCTCTTTAAGACTGAAAAAACCCTCCAGGATTGCCATTAATGATAAGAGAGAACTTCACAGTAGATATATAGACCTTAATCCAGTTGATCCATTTGTTTTTGAAGCCCATATCTCTCAGAATCTTTAAAAGGAAGGACCAATTTACATGATCATAGGCCTTCTAATGTCCAGTTTTCATAAGACTCCTGGTAGATTCTGCTTCACCCTACTGTCCACTAGTTCATTTGCTAGCAATGATGCATCCATTATCTGCCTTCCCTTAAGAAAATCCATTTGGTGCTCATTTACCAAAAACCCCATGATCTTCTTCATTCTTTCTGTGAGAAGCTTGGTTATGATTTTGTATACTCCATCAATCAAACTTATTGGTCTGAAATCCGTCAACTCTTCTGCTCCATGCTTTTTAGGAATTCAAGCTACAAAAGTGGCATTGAATGATTTCTCAAAAGTTTCCTTTTGGTGGAAATTGTGAATTGTCTGCATCAAGTCCTCCTTCAAAGTCTCCCAACACACTTTGAAGAAGCTCATGGTGAATCCATCAGGTCCAGGTGCCTTGTCACCATCACATTGTTTGATTATATTTAACACTTCATCTTCGCTGAAAAGCCTTTGCAACCAGTCTTGTTCCTCTAGGGAGATTCTAGGGCAATTTACATACTCAAAAGAAGGCCTCCATAACTCTGTTTCAGTATAGAGTATTTTATAAAACTCAATCATATTCACCTTAATGACTTATGGCTCTTTGACCGCCTCTCCTCTGATTATCAGTCTGTCTATATTATTATATCTTTTGTGAGCAGTAGCCATCCTCTGGAAAAACCTAGTATTGTTGTCTCCCTGTTTCAGCCATAAAATCCTGGATTTCTCTCTCCACCTAGACTCCTCAATTTTTGCCAGTTCTTCCAATTCTATCAAAATTGTAGCCCTCACCATTAGCTCATCCTCTGTCAGCTGTCTTGAATCTTGTGCCAGATCAATACCAGTTAATTCAGATAAAAACTTGTTTTTCTTAGTGCCTAGGTCCCCACCCACTTGCTTACTCCATTCT
Organism: Solanum chiquidenum; assembly: GCA_029582725.1. Taxonomy (NCBI): domain Eukaryota; kingdom Viridiplantae; phylum Streptophyta; class Magnoliopsida; order Solanales; family Solanaceae; genus Solanum; species Solanum chiquidenum. The sequence goes on from JAJOOS010004858.1 coordinate 24,294, forward strand.
CTGAGTTTATGTTTTAGCAACTTCAGTTTCATACTAAGCTTGTAATCAGGGCAACCTTCCACTACAAACTCACTCCACCAACTATGCATAAGTCCCTCAAAACCATCCACTTTGAGCCACCAATTCTCAAACTTGAAATAGGACTTATTCTGACCCCAGTCCGCACATTATAGCATAATAGTGCAATGGTCAGATGTCACTCTAGGCATTATCGTCTACCTTATATTTTTGATGGTCTCTTCCCATTCCATTGAATATAAGAATCTGTCTAACCTAGCTGCACTGTCATGGTTTACCCCTCTGAACCATGTAAAGTTCCCACAAATTAGTTGAAGATTATGTAATTCCATGTCCTCAATCCATTTGGCAAAATCTTTCATCACATTTGTGATCCTATTGCATCCTCTTCTTTCTACCATGACTCTAACCGTGTTAAAGTCTCCCAATGTGACCCATGGACCTTCAGACAATTCTTTGACTGCTGCCACCTTTTTCTAATACTCCAATTTCTCATTCCTACTCTGAGAGGCATATACACCAGTGAGATACCAACTAAAAGTAGTTTGTACTGCATCAAATCTATAGGTGACTAAGAATTTCCCCGTCTCTACCAAGCTTTCTTTCCATATTCTACAATCCCACATGATTAGGATCCCCCCTTTACTACCATTAGCTTCTAAGTAACCACACCTCATCCATTTGCTAGCCCATAATTGTTTGGCAATACTCTCTACCTCCCTACTTATCTTTGTTTCTTGAAAGCAATAAACATCTACTTTCCACTTCAGCAAAGCACTCTTAACAATATTCCTGGTAGAACTATTGTTAATCCCCCTTACATTCCATGAAAATAACTTTACCTTCATTTAAAGGTTAAGCTAAGGACTCTCCCTTTGGTTCTGGAACCCTCCACCTGCTGGTTTAAACTGGACTGCAAGTTTTTCAATTCCTATTTTCCAATTCCTCGAGGTCTGGGTGTTGTAGTTGTACTTGCTACCTTCTTGGTTTCCATAACAGTTTTTCTTTCATCCAACCTCTTCAGTAATGCAAAGGTTTATTCTTTGAAGCCTTCAAAAGCCACTCCATAAGTGGTACTTAGTTCCAAGATATGCTGGTTAACCCAGTTGGATGCCCTAATCTCCTCTTCATTGTGGTTCCCAGGCATATTCGATGTTACTGGCTCAGCATCAAGAATTTGTTGTATTTGCATGTTGTGTTCATCACTATTACTTTCCCATCCCTTCGAACTCTCTCCTTTTTTCTGTGATTGCTTACCCTCACTTTTGTCTGACCTGACTTGCTCAGTTTCTTTTAGATGTATATCTGCGACTTCTCCCTGAGTGTTCTTTTCGTTGGGTTCACTGCTTTTTTCCATAGAAGAAATTTCCCAGGCATCGTAGGCATTTAAGAATTGCATAGCCAATGTTTTAAGTCCACTTAGACCTTTATTAATCCCCACATGCTCTTCACGTGCCACTTATTTTTGCTTTGCTGAATTAAATGGGCTAGAAAGGCCATTTATTAAAAGACACCACATTAGGTTTTGGGCCTAGGTCTGTATTGCACAATACTTTCAAGCCCAAATTCAGATCTGGGATTTTGGCAGCTACCCCACGTGTCTCAGCCCTAGCACGTGGCTGGGCAGCTTTATCTGTCCCCTCTCTTTCTAAGATAGAGTTCTCTACTAAAACCTCTGGTACGCAACTGGTTGATTGCTGGGTAAAAACCATCTGAGGCTGAATTTGAATTCCATCTTCTCCGGTAGCCACTCTCACTGGAGCTTCAGTCCATAATTGCATCGTGTATTGGAAAGAGTTGTCGTCAATCGTCACTTCCTTCGGCACGCAAGAACCATCACCATTAATTTTTATTCTCGCTCATTTGAGATGGTTTCGAAGGTGAGTCTCCTCATCCATTTTAACCCAACCTCTACAAAAATCATCGATGGCTTTGAATGTGTTTTGTGCCCAGAGATGCAACGGCAAACCTACCACTTTAACCCAGGTGGATTTGGGTCGGCCATAATCCGCCGATGTACCTATTGTCGGACTCCACCACTGCATTTTGACCAAAAAATTCTTCCACCCCCAGTCACCTTCTACCACTTGTTCTACAGTGATTTTGGATGCAAATTCGAATAGGAAAATTCCCTCCCTCATTTCATAAATATTGAGACCATGAATCTGCTTCCAGAGATTATTTGCCCATTTCCTGAACTTTGTAAGATTTGGAGTCTCACCTTTACTAACCATAAATTTTCCCACCAAACTCCTCTTTAATACATCATTTTGGGAATTTAAGTCCTCATAAATGCAGATTTTTTCCCCCCATTTAACCATGTTCATTGTTTGCGTGTTTTTCCTCCTCTCATTCCCCCATTTAGTGCTTCTTAGCATATTCACATAGGAAATGTTGTTGTCAACCAGTCTATGCTTCTCTAAGTTCCCCCCACATTTGTGACTACTAATGAATCTCCTAACTTTCTCTGCAATTCCTGTCCAGCATGAGTTAAGATTTAGCTCCGGTATAATGATGATTGCCCTTCTTTTACCTCTGATGTTTATCAAACTTATATATCTTCCAAACTTGTTAAAATTCCTGGTGTAATAGATTTCTGAAAAGGCATCTTTTTTCTTCCATCTTCTAACTAAGTTCCCCTTCGATTTGGAAGCTTCTCGCGAGGTCCATGAAATCCATTCCATATCTTTGCCATTGAATGTTGTTCTCGTCACAGACTTCCTGTTTCTTTCTGTCCAGTCATACCAATCTTCTGTTGTACCTGAGGTTCTTGCAATATCATATGATTTGAATCCCACCGTGAAATAAGTGATGTCGTCCATCAAATGCATGGCTGAGGATGAAAGAGAAGGGAAATAAAGAGAGAGAAAGAGAAAGAGAAAAGAGAGAGAAAGAAGAAGTGAGAAGGTGTTCCAATGATCGAAAGGGATCACCGGATATAGAGGAAGGAGAAGGTTAGGAAGGTAGTTCTCAAGTGACCTACCGGAAAGAGGGTTCTCTCTCCTAGGAAGTAGGAGAGAGAGAGTTTTTGGGAGGACCTCAAAGAAAATAATTCTTAGCCCTGTTTCAAAAGAAGTACAATAAGTTCTATTCATGATTACAATTCTAGAATATCTATCAAGAATCATCAATTTCTCATCAAAAGGCATAAACCCATATACTTTGATTTATAGGGTTAACCAAGGAATTCACATAAATTCTTCATAATATCATGAATAATCACTAAATTAACCATAAATAAATATTATCCAACTATTTGGAGTCATACCCAACTATACCCACACATTGGAAGTAACCCTAGTTTAGATTGGGGTTCTTCTTCACAAATTTGGGGAAATTTTTAGGGGACTCTATGGGTGGAAGAACCCATAGATGAAAATCTAAACATACCATTAATCAAAGCACTACAAAAGCCTTTAACAATGGAGCCTTTGATCTTGACCTTAGCTTCAAGCTCTAACTTATTCTTCAATGGAGGTTTTCTAGAGAGAGAAATATTCTTTAGAGGGGATGAAGTTGGGTTTTCTTTGGATTCTAGGGAGAATGACTTAATTCAAGAAAACTTAGGTCTAAAGAGCTGATATACTCACTAGGAAGGGAATAAAATAACGTAGGGTCAACTTTGGAAAAGAACTAAGGACCCCTAAAGTTTTAACTTGAAATTTTCTACCCTTCACGACTTACCTCACCCTTTGTACCCCTTGGCTCGCCAAGGGCACTAGGCGACACACCTAATGGGCCCTTGGCTCGCCTAAATTTCTAGTAAGATCCCTAAAAGGGCAGCTCACTAGGCGATGGATGGGTATCTTGGGCATATCGCCAATCCAACCGGCAAGCCACGACTTAGCTCGCTCAAATTTCCAGAACCTAGGCCAAGGGGACAGCCCACTAGGCGACCCCAAGTGCACTTTGGCGCCTCGCCAAGTCACTTGGGCCAGCATGCTGCCCAATCGCCAACAAGGCCCAAAGAAGAACAAGTTCTACTTCACTCTTCCTTGATAACTTAGGCCCTAGGCTTGACAACCCCACATGCTAAGACGTAGGTTAGTCTATAAGATTACGGGGTGTAAGACGTGCCTTGACGTTCAACCACTAAACCCCTCATTCTATGCACGACAATTCTTACCCATGACTCTAACCCTCATACCAAACCTTAGAACCCTAACTTAAGACCCTAGTTTAGTCTACTAGTTTCTGGGGTATTACAATATCTCCCCCTTAGGAACATTCATCCTCGAATGATGATTCTATACACTTCTTAAAGGAAACGACTCTAGACTAGCAGCCCATCATGCATGCAATACATCTAAATGCACACAACCAAGGAGGAAACCTTCAACTCCAAGCTAAACATACTCAATGCAACACAAGGGAGTAGAAACTACATCTAATAACTGCAAAATGCATGAAATTCTATGTCTATTTATTTTCAAGGAGGAACTAACATCACCTAGCTAAAACATGCTCAACATACATTCATGGAGCCTAAATGCAATTTACTCACAAAAATCATTACTTCAAGGAGGAATCTTTCAACTCCAACATTAAAGCATGCTCATATAATCATCTCATTAAGTCTATATGCAACTCTAGTCATTGCACTACAACATGAGTAAAACAATGCATATAAGTCATTTCTAACAAGACCTAAGCATTTTTATGAACATGCATATAAGGGAAACCATGACAACACATAATCACATAGTAACCTTATTAGGTAGGCACACTATCTCCCCCTTGGGAGTAAGCCTACACAAGCTCTTATAAACATAATTCATACTAAAGACAACTTCAAGTCCAACATAACAAGTCACAAAAGACAAGAAATCCAGAAATTTACTAAAGCATAAAACACATACCGGAGGGGACATGAGGAGATCACTCTTGATCTTCCCTAGATTGGAGAGCATAAAACCTATTCTTCTTTTGAGATTCCACATCCTCACTACTAGTGGAAACTTTCTTACCCTCTCTTCTTGTAGCCCTTGCCTTTGGGCAATCTTTCTTCATGTGGCCACTTGCACCACAACTATAGCAACCTTCTTTATCGGCCAAACACCTACCCTCATACCTCTTTCCACACCTATAACAAGTGGTCCATAGGGACTTATTACTTTCCCCTTGTGTCCTAGGGGTAGACACCCTCTCATCCTTATGCTTCTGAGCATTAGAAAATCCTTATCCAGAAAACTTTTGTCGATTCCTAGAACAACCACGTCCATCGAACCCATCATGAAAGGACTTATCACCATCCATCCTAGACGTCTTTTTCTCCCTAGCCTTCTCCTTCTTGAGTTTTGACTTTTCTATTTGTTTGGCAAACACCATGAGGCATGAGATTTCCATATCATCAACAAGCATTGTGATGGGTCCACAAATTAGACTTATTTAGGGCTGTATTTTAATAGAAATTATTTCCTCAAATGCTTATTTTACCTCAATATCTGATGAAAAACCTTAAGTTTCAGGTAATTGAAGTTTGAAGGAAAGCATGGACACTACGTCGCAAAAATGAATGAAAAGGCTGAAAAGAACGAAGAAATGAAGACCTGAGGATCGCCGAGTCCACTTGGCGAGAATCCAAAGGGTCTTACTTTGCCTTTTGTTCCAGTGTGTTGAGCCCTGAAGGAAAGGATCAAGTCGGTGGAAAAAGGAAGCAATCGGTGCATCGCTGAGAAGTTTCGCAAAGCAGTACCATGTCACCCAATGACACAGAGCACGACAATACTGAAGGCTGGTGCAAGATGGCGATGAAATACACCAAAGGGAGAATTGTCGAGTTGATCGGTGATTCTGACTAACGACGTCGAACGATCCGCTGCAACACAAATTTGTGAAAATTATAAATACTAGTTAGAGTTGTAGTTAGAGTTATAGTTTTAGGATTCAAACAATTATTATAATTTTCATATAGAATAGTACTTTTTGCTCTAATTTTGAGAGGGTTTTGATTACTTGAAGATCCAAAGGTTTTCATCTTCAAGATTTGGAGTTGGGTCTCTTGGATTCTTAAATTTTGGCCTGTATCAAGACTTAAATCTTTATACTCAGTTGAATGCGAGCTCAATTTGGTATAAATTTGTATCTTTTACACATGTGTGGCTAAAACCCCCATTTCTTGGGGTGTGATTTATCAAATATGGGTTAAGATAATTGTTGGGTCTTGCTTGCTGATAGTTTAATCGTAGATTAATTTTTTTTTTAGTGGTTATGGTTGAATTTAATGAATTTGTAGTTGCAAATACAAGTTTATTTATGTGTTTTCGGCTTGCTCGAGAGAGAGGTCGTAAAACTAAGACCACTAAATTGATGGCCAGTGTGAGTTGGTCGACATGAGGTTCAGCTCGAGAGAGTGAACCCTAGTCCCATGTCCACACACTCAGCTCGAGAGAGTGAGTGGGCTAAGGTGGAGGCTGTTCTTCATACGGCAAGTGGGTGTCTGAAAGGAACGCGCTTGAAATGGGGTAAGTTGCTCGAGAGAGAGCTTATCCCCCTCAAAGTCTAGCCTAGTCATAATTATTCTATGAATCTTCTATCGAAAGCATGTACCCAATAATCTAGCTTAACCCGTATTCCCGTCACATCCCAAGGATCCACTCTCATTACTTAGAAATTCTTGCTTATTTTTGTTGTTTTTACTTACTAGTGACAAAACCCCATTGTTCATTGACACTCTTGTGTCCCCCTTTCATTTACAATATATTTAATCGATAATGTCTTTAGCTACGACTAGTTAGAACTAAATTTTATTTTTCTATTAATTCTCAAAATCAATCTCTTGGGAATGATGCCAACCCTTGGTTGGGTTACTAAAATATTGTATGATCGTAGACACTTGCATCAGAAGTTATGTCTTGATTACGCAAACATCAAAATGGCACCGCTGCCGGGGAGTGGTGTTATTTGAGAATTCTTAGATTAATAGAATTTTTGTTCTTTTTAGTTATAGTCTACTTACCTAATTTTTATCTTTGTTTTGTTTGTTGTGTGAATATTTCAGAAAGTATGAGTGTTAATGGTAGCAACAGTAGCCAGGTAGGCCACCAAGACGACACCGGAAATCGCAACGATGTCCAAGAGCCCAACATCAATGGTCCCCATTTCATGAGAGGTGTTGGAGCCATCCGTTTATCCCCAGCCGAGGGAAATGCAGTGTTTCACATAACAAGCATCATGTTGCAACTCTTGCAACTAAAAGGACTTTTCAGCGGACTGGCTTATGAGGATCCTCTTGAGCATCTTCAAAACTTTATAGATGTGTGCAGACCATTCTTATTCAAAAACATCTCTCAGGAGTCAGTTCGGTTGATGATATTCCCTTTCTCGTTGATGGGAGAGGCGTGCAAGTGGCTTGTCGAGCTACCACGTGAATCCATCACTTCTTGGGAGGAGTTGGTAACCACATTTCAAGTACAAATTTCCCCTCTCTCACAGATGATGTCACTGCGGGATAGCATCTAGAGCTTTAAATGTCTAGAAGGAGAGCCTCTGCATGAAACTTGGCTGCGATTTAAAAAATTAGTGCTACAATCCCCGACTCATGGTCTGACCGATAATGTATTGCTATAGTACTTTTACCAAAGCCTTGATTCGGTAAATAAAGGTGTTGCTAATCGACTTTCCTCTGGAGGTCTGATGCAGCAACCGTATGCAGTGGCAGCCCAACTTTTAGATGGCATGACAACCATCAATAGGGCATGGTACACCCGTGAAGACCAAGTCTCCCCTCCCACATTCAAACTATCCAAGGAGAAGATGGACTGAGATAATGAGAGAGACCAAAACATGGCGAAGATCATGACAGAGCTTGATATTTTATCCAAAAATATCATGGGGCTGGTGCCCGTGGTGTCAACGTTGTGGGGGTCGGGTGTGTAAATCCTGAGGAGGCAAATTTCAAAGCCTTGTAAAATGAGGAGGTGAACTTCCTAGCCAACCAAGGTGGTGGTTATTGTTCCAACTACCCAAGGTAGGGTGGTAACCAAGGTTGGGATAGAGATGAAGGATGGAAGGATCGTGAATGGAGAGACCGAAATCCTAATTAGAAGGATGGGGAGAATGATAGATATGTGCCTCCCCACGAGCGCCAAAAGCCAAAGGATTCGGAGGGTCGTAGGTCTGAGGATATGCTTTCGCATATCCTCAACAAAGTTGAAGGGTCAAACAAAATGTTGAAAGGCATGAAAGAAAATGTTTCTACCCTTAGCCAGACCGTCACCTCCCATTCTGTTTTAATCAAGCAATTGGAGACCCAAATGGGTCATATCTCGTCTCACCTCAATTCGAGATAGCAAGGGGGTTTGCCTAGTGATACTATGGCTAACCCCAAGAGTGAGATTTGAAGGTGGACTTGCGTCGTCCTACGACGATAACCAAGGCGCTGTTTGGGAGGCAACCCAAAACCCCTTTAATTGATTTTATTTATTTATTTATTATTTCTTGGTAAAATAATGGCGTGTTGTTTGTACAGTTTAAAGTATGAGAAGTGTTCAAAAAAGTGAAGGATGGCAAGCAATAGATCCAGTCGGCGAGTCGCTGAAGGGGTCGGTGAATCCGACCTTGTCCGCCGTTTGACTCAAGACATCGTTAACATTGGAGTCCATAAAACTCAGTGAGCTTTGGAAATTATTAGCGAATTGCCGACCATGTCAGCGATCACGATGGAAGTCGCCGTTTAAACCCCCCATAAACCAGAGGTCCTGTAAATTTTGGCGAAAAAGCTAAACAGTCGGCATTCCGCCAAGTGAGTAGGCGAGCTGGACTAATATCGCCGAGTGAGAGAAAATTGGACGGTTTTTGCAAGCCAAAGGTTTAAAAGTTTCAACTTCATTCACTTACCCTCACTTTTTATCTGCCCAAACTCACACCTGCACTCTATTTTCAATATTCCTACACTTTTAGAGTATTTTAGTTGTTGATTTGTGTTCGGGACTTAGATTACATTGCTACCTAGCGATTCAAGTCCATTTTAGTCAGCACGAAAGGTTGGTTCCCAAACTCTGAGTCCTTTCTATCTATTTTGGACTAAATGCAATGATATTACCTTGTTGATTTGTGTTGGGTTTCTCTGGTAGGATTAGAATATTTGTTTGCCTGTTAGGTTCGCAAATTTTGCCTGTACTAAGTTAAATAGTTAATTCCTAAAGGTTGCATTTTTAAACTGAATTAAAATTCGTGGGTTGTGCATGATTGTCACTGGGTCTAAGGCTAATTTGAGTTGTGGATGCCTTAATTGTGTTTTCGGGGGTCGCAGAGTTGAATTTGGGAAAGTGGGTCAAAAGCAGGCATGTTGGGTCATTTGGCGAGCTGGGTCAAGCTCGCCGAACCACTTGGCGGTTCACCTACAATTCCCATCTTGCCTTTAATTCAATGCTAAATGTAATGTTGAATTTTGTAATTTTTGGCGAGACGCATGATTTTGCCAAAAGACTTTTGGTTTGCCCTTTGTCTGCACCCTTGTATTCTCTATGCACTACACTCGGTGAACCGCCTAAGTAATTGCGCGCTTCGCCAACTGGTTCGGCGAAGTGATTCTGCAATTAAACTGCATTGATTTTGTTTGAATACTTTCTAACTTTTTTTCGAAGCTTTGCAGTAATGGCTAGACCAAAAGTACCGGGAAGAGATATGCCACCTCGACAAACAAGAGCAAAAACTTTCAAGAAAAATACAAACGCAAAAAGTCCTCCCAAAATGGAAAATGAGGGCAAGAAACCCAGTCCCACAAAGGGAACAAATCGCCGAGACCCCACTATTCCCTCATGGAAACATGGATTCTTCACAGCCATCCACTCATTTTTGGCGGCTCATGACTTGGACAATCTTAGTAAGTCAACTGCCGCTGAATCATCTAAAGAAGCTATAGAGGCCATTATCAAATTCCAGGCTGACACATCGGGCACTGATGCCCCGACATATAGAGAGACTGCATAAGCATATGAGTTAATGTTAAAGTTCTAGGAGTTTAGTGAGTCAATGTCATGATATGAGTTATAAAATAACTTCCCTAGCTTGAAACTAAATTCCTAGAGCCTATACGTCAAGGCATGGCTCCCACAAGGACCCCCCAAGGGTCCTTGATGAGAGCCAAGAGACTGCTCTAAAAGCAGCAGCCATCCACGGAAGGAGGACATCGAGGCGTGGACTGACTCACACCCCATAGATGGGAGTCGTGAGTGCGGCCTTAGACTCCTCCATGGTCCCCCAATGGACCTTTATGGGTTTATAAAATATCTTTTAGTCCATGACCAATACCCCAGTTGGTCTTATACATATGACCCGCTATCAAGAAAAGAATTGCAATAGCTAAATGGTGATAGGCAATATCAATCAGCCACAAACCCCCAGTTACTGGATCTAATCTTCCACGAAAAGTAAGAAAGTACGCATATTTTGACAAATTCAAAGTGAAAAATGGGGTCGCTCCCTCGGCAAAACTGGGATAAAGTTGAGCCAAAAGATCTCGATTCAAGATAAATTCATGAGGAAGTGGTATCTCTTTAGGATCTACTACAACGTTTAGAAATTGGTTAATCAGTAAAGAGACATGTACTTGATGCCCCGCCCAAGAGAGAGACCCAAGTCCTTGTAGCCCTACCAAATGGTAATTCAGCATAGATTCTACATCTTGAAACCAAGCCAATTTTGGCGCCGCTTTATGATAATGAAACCAACCAGTAAAAAGCATTAACGCTGCAAAGATCAATGCCCCAATTGCTGTACAATAGAGTTGTAATTCAATTCCAGATGCTCGCCAAAGCTGAAAAAACCCAGAGGTTATTTGTCCAAGCCATGTTCTAGCCCCATTCCACGGATGTGCAGTACGGTCCGTGGACCAGCTTACACTCCGTGGAAAGGTCCTCACCAAGACCTCGAATGATCCCTTTCTAAACCAAACCACGGACAGCCAGGACGGTCCGTGGACCCATCCATGCTCCATGGTTTAGGGTTCGTGGATCGTGCCTGGGCGAGCTGTCTTGGTTCGGCCTTAATGGGGGTGTTATGGTAAATTACCAATTCATTTGTTTAAGGGTAGGGACAGTTATATTTAGTTGTTTTAAGTTTATTAAAGTATTTTTAAGTATAAAACAAGTCTTTTAACTCTCATAACTCCAAAATATTTTCCAAATTCTCTCTTCACTCTCTCTAAGAAGTTCCTCCATTGAAGAACAAAGAAGAAGGTCAAGATTAGGGTTCAATCTTCAAGATTTTCACTCAAATTTAATGGGAAAACACCAATCAAGGTATGGGAACCTTGATTCATGGAATACTTTCCTCCATGAACCCTTCTACTCTAATTTTTGAAAAAAAGGGGTTTAAGATTCAAAACTAGGGTTTTCATTCTACCCATGGGTTCTTCCAAAAAACGTTTTTATTATGTTGTTTGATGTATATTATGGATGATTTGACATTTTAATGGTGATTTAATAGTAAAACTCCCCATGAACCCTTGAACTATCCCATGACCCCAATTTCATGAATTTCAAAAGAGGTATTAATGCAAGATGATTACTACTATGAATTGTGGTGATGTTAATTTGATTATGAAACCTTGTATTATTCATGTTGATAACAGTATAACCCAAATGTAATTGTGAGGCTTGGTTCATGACCTTGAAAGGGGTAAATTGTCAAGGATTGGTTATGATTGTTGATAGTTATTGATGAACTTATGATCTCATTTGAAAGGTGAGAATCCTATGACTATTGTGTAAATGGAGGTGTTGTTGGAAGACTAATTTTCGCCTATCCTTACATATGTTTATGCATAATTTGTCTAGGTTGATGTTGATGGTGTTGTGTTAATTGAAAGGCTAATTCTCATTAAAACACTATGAATAATGAGGTGAAAGTTACTCACCTAATAATTATGATTCTAAGGTGAAAGGTAGTTCTCACTTAAATAAATCTATGAGCTATTTAGTGAATTGCATTGAACGGAGGGTAAAGTATGCCTTCACACATGTAAATACAATCCAATGCTAATTATGTATAAATAGGAAATAATGTTTAGTACCGAGTGGATATGGAAAATGAGGAAAAAGGCCCCTCCGCTAATGCAAGAGGTTGGGTCATTTATAGTAAACTCATAAGATGGAAGCTCCTCCGCTAATGCAATAGGTTGGATTTCTAATAGCGATCTCCCTATCCCATAACTATGTGCGAAACATAGAACTTATCTAGTGGATCCACTTAGAAGCTAAATATGATTATTTATACCTTCAGCAAGTAGAATGCCTTTCTTCGGTGTGGGGTTATATGACACCGGATTCCATGTAGCTCACATGATCTATGTCGGTTATGGCTAATTTTCCCTAATAATAATAATAACATGATTAATATGATAAGAACTATATTATGACTTCTTAATGGGTTTACTTAGTAGGAGTGGGGGTATGGGACTTCACTTTTACCTTGCACAAGTAGACTTATTTAGAGGATTGGAATGGTTTCCTTATGGTTGCTGAAATATGAATTTATGTATGTATAATTAATGGAAGGTGTTATAGATGACTTTACTTATGTTATTTTATGTTCATGTATTTTCCTCATTTATGACTATGGATTATGGTGAGCTTGGAATTGATGTTAATGAATATGTGGCTTCAAGGGATGCTTAGTAGGGTTGGTATTATGGGATGCCAACCATACATTGCACAAGTGTTCTTAGAGGTTGCTAAGGTATTGGTATTACTATGTTATGAGCGTATTGTGACTATAGCTTGTCTTCTATGTTGAAAATGCATATTGGCTTTCCAAACTTGATAAATGCATACTTCCAAGAAAAATATCCTATCTAGCATATCTAAATGTTTTTATGCATGTTTCCATACTTAGTACATATTTGTGTTAACCCCTTCTTTTCTTCATACTATGAGTGTAGGTCCCGGACGTTGATTCATTTCTTCCTTCTTCAAAGTAAAGCTTGGGTCGACTATTCCCTAAGTTTTGGGTGAGTCCTCCAGTTCGAGGACCAGATGTTTTATTTCAGTCTTAGTTTATTAGTACTTTCTTATGTTAAGACTTTCATTGATGTAAAGGGTTAAGTCCCTAATTTCGTACTCCTATGTTAGATGGTTTTAACGTGACTAGTCTAGTATTTCCACGACTATTTATTTATTGATTTTGTAGTTTGACTTCTATTAGAAAAGTTTTAATTTTCCGCATTATTTCTTATGACATTATGTGTATGATTATTCTAAGGGCTTGTATGCGACCCCTTCGGGGTCAACTACACCATGTTACGTCTAGGGGGTAACCTCGGGTCATGACACTGTTCTTTTGCAAAATTTGAGATTTTGTTCTGATCAATACCGATGACTTGAATAGAGCTCTCAATCGAATGAACATGAATGTGTTGTTACGATGAGGCCAAATGAAGTTGCATAGACAATATGTGAACTCTTTGCATCTCGTTATGACTAGACTTGTAATAAATTGATTCTCTTGTGATGATCCATGCACACTAGAAAAAGTGTGGAGTCTTGTTTGACTTATAGTGTCAATGCCTAGTGTGATGAGCTTACCTGTGAACTATGCATGATAGATCCTAGAATTTGCCCCGTTGGTCCGATGAACTAAGTGTGTGATCTCTTGATATGATCTTAGGCAATTTTTACGAGTGTGAGGCAATTTGACATACACCTCTTTTGTGACCTACCTTGTGAGTGTGTGAACCTCTTTTGAACTCCCCTTGAACCTTACTTTCCCTTGGAAGAAACTTTATGAAACCTAGACTGTTCTTTATCCATTACCCATAATCCTCCTTAATTTGTGATTAGTTTGAATAGCCAACTTAGGCTAAAAGCCTAAGTTGGGGGTGTGGTAAAAAGAGAAGGCAAATCAAGAAGAGCAAGGAAAGTCTCCTCTTACCCATGGTTTTTTAGAAAAATGGAACCCCTCCATATAAAAAAATGAAGAAGAAAAAGAATGAAAAAGAAAGTGTGGAATAAAGTACAAAACAAATGGGGTTCCCAAACAATCCATGGAAAGTGAATAAAAGGATGACTTATGAGCACTAATGAAAATGATGAAGGAGAAAGGAAAAGAAGTGTTGTGAGCACCACATTTCATGAGGATGAAAGTCACTGAGCCTAAATGAACATACCTTTGCACTCAACCCCATTACAAGCCTTGAAAAGACCTTTTTGATCTTGAGTGAGCTGAAACAAGTGTTGATTGAAAAATACGAGCAAACCTATAGGTGAAATTATGCATTATGTTCTTCTTTGTGAGTGTGAGCGTTGCGTCTGATTCCAAAGCTTTAAACTGTGAAACCATTGTGTGAATATGTAATTATTCTTTGTGTGAGGGCATTTGAACACTATAGTTGAGCATGAACTTGCATTTGAAGCAAGTATTGTGAGCATGAGATTTGTTGATATTGGTGAGTCACAACTTGAATCTTTGAGTGCACATTTGATCTTTGCATAAGTAAATTGAGTCTTGTTGTGTGCATTCATGATTGAGTCTTATGTAGCACTATTCGTGACACCCTTTTTGAACGGCTGAACTTGAGGACAAGCAAAAGTTTAAGTTGGGGGTATTGATAAGTCACAAATTGGACTCATTTAGGGCTATATTTTAATAGAAATTGTGTCCTCAAATGCTTATTTTACATCAATATCTGATGAAAACCCTTAAGTTTCAGGTAATTGAAGTTTGAAGGAAAGCATGGACACTAAGTTGCAAAAAGGAATGATAAGGCTGAAAAGAACGAAGAAGTGAAGGCCTGAGGATCGCCAAGTCCACTTGGCGAGTCGCCGAAGGGTCTTACTTCGCCTTTTGTTCCAGTGTGCTGAGCCCTGAAGGAAAGGATCAAGTCGGCGGAAAAAGGGAGCAGTCGGCGCATCACCAAGAAGTTTCGCGAAGAAGTACCATGTAGGCCAATGTCATAGAGCACAACGATGCTGAAGACTGGTACAAGACAACGATGAACTACAACAAAGGGCGAATCACCGAGTTGATCGGCGATTCCAATTAACAACGCCGAACGGTCCGCTGCAGTACAAATTTGTGAAAACTATAAATACTAGTTAGAGTTGTAGCTTTAGGAGTCAAATAGTTATTATAATTTTCATATAGAATAGTACTTTTTGCTCTAAGTTTGAGAGGGTTTTGAAGACTTAAAGATACAAAGGGTTTCATCTTCAAGATTTGGAGTTGGGTCTCTTGGATTCTTAAATTTTGGCCTGTATCAAGACTTAAATCTTCATACCCAGTTGAATGCGAGCTCAATTTGGTATAAATTTCTATCTCTTATACACGTGTGGCAAAAAACCCCAATTCTTGGGGTGTGATTTAGCGAATATAGGTTAAGATAAATGTTGGGTCTTTCTTGCTGATAATTTAATCGTAGTTTAATTGTGATTTCATTTAGTTGTTGTAGATGAATTTAATGAATTAGTAGTTGCAAATACAAGTTTATTTATGTGTTTTCGGCTTGCTCGAGAGAGAGGTCGTAAAGCTAAGACCACTAAATTGATGGCCAGTGCGAGTGGGTCGACATGAGGTTCACGAGAGAGTGAACCCTAGTCCCATGTCCACACACTCAGCTCGAGAGAGTTAGTGGGTAGGTTGTTCTTCATGCAACAAGTGGGTGTCCGAGAGAAACGCACTTGAAATGGGTTAAGTTGCTCGAGAGAGAGAGCTTATCCCCCTTAAAGTCTAGCCTAGTCATAATTATTTTATGAATATTCTATCAAAATCATGTACCCAAAATCTAGCTTAACCCGTATTCCCGTCACATCCCAATGGTCCTCTCTCAAAATTCTTGCTTATTTTTGTTGTTTTTACTTACTAGTGACAAAAACCCCATTGTTAATTGACACTCTTGTGTCCCCCTTTAATTTACAATGTGTTTAATTGATAATGTCTTTAGCTACGACTAGTTAGAACTAAAATTTATTTTTCTATTAATTATCAAAACCATTCTCTTGGGAACGATCTCAACCCTTGGTTGGGTTACTAAACTATTGTACGATCGTAGACACTTGCATCGGAAGTTGTGTCTTGATTACACAAACATCACATTGCCATACGACTTTCTTGTTCTACCATATCAAACACTCCCATCATAAACCTATTCATCAAATCCCTTGGATTTGCTACCAAAGATGGAGCATACTTAGACAAAAGAGTAAACTTCAAGGCATACTCCTTAACACTCAAGTTACCTTGCTTAATATTGATGAACTCTTCCAACTTAGCCTCCCTCAACTCCCGAGGAAAGAACCTATCTAGAAAAGCTGACTTAAATGCTTCCCACTCTATAGGACCCGCTCATACCGGCGCAGCATCTTTGCGTTGCTCATACCATATTTGGGCAACATCATTTAATTGATAAGCGGCTAGCTCCACTTTCTCTATAGAAGTCGCTCCCATGATAGCTAACACCTTATACATTTCTTCTATGAACCTATTTGGATCCTCTTCCACCTTGGAGCCAGTAAACTACGCAGGATTCATCCTAAAAAACTCCCTCACTCTAGAAGGAACTATCCCCCTTATTGGGTTTTCCAGTGCCACCACCTCTCTATTGGCTTGCGCCATCAAGGCTTGAGCCAACAATTGCATAAAATCTCTAAACTCCGCAAGAGTGACATTCTCAATTGGAGGGTCATTTGGAGCTTGAGGAGGAGCTTGGTTTGGAACTTGGAGAGGAACCTCTTGCTCCTCATCACTTTCCTCATCCCTCCTAGAATTAGCCCTTGTATTAGCCATACCCTGAAAAACCATAGGGCACAGATTAGAAGAAGGGCCTAATAAAGCCAAACTTTATGGCACGACTAAGAGAATGAAGAAGTGAGATTTCCTAAACATCCAATAGCCTCTTATTCATAAATGTGGCGCGCTTCACATTTTTGAACAAGACTGAACTAAACGTGGTTTGAGATAATCCTAGAACCATTCTAAACCTTGTGCTCAGATTACCAAGTTTGTCACGACCCAAGGGTATACCCTAGGTGTAACATGACGTACTTGACCCCGAAGGAGTCTCATACAAGCCCTTAGCATAATCATTACATAAGATAATAGAAAAGTATGGGGAAATTTATAACTTCTTTTAAACTATACGATTGAAAGCATTTTCATAAGCAAGCGGAAGTCTTTACCTCATCTTTGTCTCAAACCATCTATTAAACTCTTTAATAGAAGTCTTAGGACGCAGCCCATATAAAGTCTAAAACATAAGAAATGGCATAAAGTAAATATGGGTATGTCCTCGAAGCTATGAGGACTCAACATATCTTCAAGTCTTCTTGCCTCTTAGAAACCTAGCCTCCAAAGCAACTCAATCTCCAAAACCCTACATTTGATTAGAATGTAGGCAATATGTGTTAGTAAAAAATGTACCAAGTATGAAATCTAGCACAACATCATAAGAGCATCTCAAAATGGTTAGTCAACATAAGACATAAGCATAAGAGATAATAACAGTCATAGCATAATCTCCAATATAGGCCTCATATAATCGTAAGTCAACATAAGACATAGTTAATGATCATAGGAGATAAATCATGTTCATGGCATAGTTTCTACTTAGACCTTCATACGACATTCTTAACCCTTAGTCTTTCATACTACATGAAAACTATCCCTCAAGCCACCTCAAGGTTCACTTGTGTAAGGCATGAATGGCATCCCATATTACCATCCAAGCTAAGTACACCTTTTTGGTAATTCTTGGGCATAGTCTACAATCATGGTCAAGACTTAGGTTTTCGTGTCATAAGATCAATTATACTCCTAAGTAACCTCAAGGCACACTTGTGCAATGCATGACTGGCATCCCATAATGCCACTCATACTAAGCATAACTTGGCATCACCCTATTCACGCTTACTAATCATAGGTGTCGTTCTTGACCTATTTCATAAAGACAAGGAACTATCATCTTAAGTCAATCATATCATGGAAGTCAACTATAGCCACAATTCAAGCTAAGCATACATCACATAAGAGGACACTCATAAGTATCTTTAAGTCATACTTCTGCCATGTATGAATGTCATCTCGTACTACCACTAACACTAAGTACTTATTTAGGCTAGCTTACTCCATGCTTAATATTGGTCATTCTAGTCTATCAAAGAATAGCACACTAATAGGCTAGACCTAACTACCATGGAAGGCACACTATAATGCAACCCAAGCGATACAACGAAGAATACAAGTATTCCAACCTAGCTCCCATGCAAACATTCAATATAATGCAATCACCCTTAGGGGAGTATGAATCGTAAACCCTAGGCTACCCTTAGGAGAGTATGAATCCTCAATCCTAAGCTACCATGAAATGGTCTTGGCCCAACCAAGTCAAGCTACCATGAAGGCATTATTTCACATCTAGTTCAAGCTACCCTTAGGGGAGTATAGTTCCTCAATCCTAGGCTACCATGCCTACTCTAATGCAAGCTACCATGAAGAACATCCCACCAATGCTCCTTCAAGATACCATAAAGAAAATCACACAAATTCTCATTCAAGCTACCATGAAGAGCATTCCACAAATGCAAATTCAAGCTAACCTTAGGAGAGTATGGTTCATCAATCCCAAGCTACCATGAGAACTTCTAACTCATGCTACATAAACAAGTTTTACATGAAGGGATCATATATCACAACTTCAAGCTATTCTATTCTAACATGCTTTGATTCATTTTAGGTGATTAACCTTTTAATCTAGAATCATTCTATGTGACAAGACCTTTCACATTCTACATACATGCATTCATATAGTTTTAGGTAGGTCATGTGGGTAAAAGCCTTCCACACAACACTATTTATCTTGTATATCAATTCTATGCAAGCTATATCATCGTATTAGACTTACTCTATAAGCCCTAGTGATCAACATTATGACTTCAAGCCGTACTCTCAAGCTTTACTCCACAATCAACATACTAGTCTAGATCACAAGACATAATAGTCACAAGCCTGAGTCATAGGCAATTCTAAGCATAATTCATCATAAAGTCCCAAATTCAATCATTACAATTCATGATCTATCATACATTCATAAATATAGTTCAATTCATTATTTCATATTCCTATTCTTGAAAAATTTCTATTGATGATGACAATTCTATAAGATCTATCAAGAATCATCAATTTCTCATCAAAAGGCATAAACCCACATACTTTGATTTCTAGGGTTAACCAAGGAATTCACATAAATTCTTTGTAATATCATGAATAATCACTAAATTAACCATAAATAAATATTATCCAACTATCTGGAGTCATACCCAACTATACCCAGACATTGGAAGTAACCCTAGTTTAGATTGGGGTTCTTCTTCACAAATTTGGGGAAATTCTTAGGGGACACTATGGGTGGAAGAACCCATAGATGAAAAGCTAAACATACCTTTAATCAAATACCTACACAAGCCTTTAAAAATGGAGCCTTGTATATTGACCTTAGCTTCAAGCTCTAACTTATTCTTCAATGGAGGTTTTCTAGATAGAGAAATATTCTTTGGAGGGGATAAAGTTGGGTTTTCTTTGGATTCTAGGGAGAATGACTTAATTCAAGAAAACTTATGTCTAAAGAGATTATATACTCACTAGGAAGGGAATAAAATAATGTAGGGTCAACTTTGGAAAAGAACTAAGGACCCCTACAGTTTTAACTTGAAATTTTCTACCGTTCACGACTTACCTCACCCTTTTCACCCCTTGGCTCGCCAAGGGCACTAGGAGACACGCCTAATGGGACCTTGGCTCGCCTATATTTCCAGTAGGCTCCCTAAAAGGGCAGCTCACTAGGCAATGGAGGGGTCTCTTGGGCGAATTGCTAATCCAACCGGCATGCCACGACTTAGCTCGCACAAATTTCCAGAACATAGGCCAAGGGGACAGCCCACTAGGCGACCCCAAGTGCACTTTGACGCCTCGCCATATCATTTGGGTGATCATTCTGCCCAATCGCGAACAAGGCCCAAAGAAGAACAAGTTCTCCTTCACTCTTCCTTGATAGCTTAGGCCCTTGCCCACTCCCTAGGCTTGACAACCCTACATGGTAAGACTTAGGTTAGTCTATAAGATTACGGGGTGTAAGACGTGCCTTGATGTTCAACCAATAAATCCCTCATTCTATGTACGGAAAGTCTTACCCACGACTCTAACCCTCATACCAAACCTTAGAACCCTTATTTAAGGCCCTAGTTTAGTCTACTAGTTTCCGAGGCATTACAGTTTTGGAGTGTGATGTGAGGATTAAAATCACAAGAAATGATTCCCATACTTATAATGGACGTTTTAGGGGGTATACGTCAAGGTACGACCCCCCCCCCCCAAGGACCACCCAAGGGGTCCTTAAGGGGGACCCCAAAAGCAGTAACAAAAATCTGCAATTTTGGTGAGCTACGGATGGCACCTACGGGGGCTAAGGTCCATCCACACTCCGTAGCTCCAAGTAGTGGGTCAATGCCTGTAGGTGTCTGCAATTTTTAGCTTCACTGCTCCACCCACGAAGGACCAGTACGGTCCATAGACCCACCCACGGAGGTCTCGTGGGTTGGGGCAGATTTTCAAGTTTTGTTTTTAGTTGGGGCTTTGGGAATTAAGTTAGTAATTAATTAGGGGTTAAGGGAGGTCGGTTAGTTATTTATTAAACCACATATATATACCTAATAGACCCCTAAACTAAATCAATTAATCCATTCTTCCAAGAACCCAAAATATTATTAACTTTCCCCAAGAAAATCCTCTCTCTAGAAGTGAAGAAGAAGAAGAAGAAGAGGGCAGCAACCTAGGTCAAATTTCCCCCATTGCTTCAAGCTTGATTAAGGATTTGAATTAAGTTATGTTAGCTTATTCATCTATGGGTTCTTCCCCAATAGATCCCCCTTAGTTTTTCCCCCAATTGTGAAGTCAAAAACCAAATTCTAGCTAGGGTTCTTCTTACATTAAGGGTAGGGCTTAGGTATGATTCCAATCTAATTGATAATACCTAATTATGATTGTATTAACATTGAATTGTGATGTTATGCTGATTTTAAGTGATTTCCATGGCAAACCCTAGTCTAATTGATGTATTTGGTATTTTGTGAGTTTATGCCATAAGAGGTGAAATTGAATTGATCTTCCTAAATCAATGTCATGTGTAGTAATTGTTCAAGTTTAGGATCATATAGATATGAATCAAATTAGGCTATATTTCAAATGATGGATCTTGACCAGTAAAGCTAAAGTTGAACCTTTATGATGAATTTCATCTAGAATCACCTAGTAATGAAGTATGTGATTGGAACACCTTGAAATCTAGGTATGGATGAAGGTAGTAAGAAGTAAAACTTGAGTGTAGGGCTTGTAGTTGTGAAGGTGATCACTAAGGCTTTAGGGTGAGCTTATATATGATTAACTATAGATGCAAAGTCTTGAGAGTAAACTCTTCATGTGTGATAAGGCCAATGAATAGAAGTGTGATGAAATACCCTTATCTACCTAATTCACCATATGAATCATAGATGGTAGGAAGTAATAAAATCACTTAATTCATGATGATATCATTGTCTAATGTAGAATTCTAGACACGACGATAAGCATGAAGAATAACTTAATATGAAAGGGGTTCTCACTTAGTAAGGGTTTTAGGGTCTTGAGGGCAAATCCATTATGATGAATTATGTATGTTAAGGATCCAAGAGTGAAGCTTATGAGATAATGGTAGACTATTAGATAAAATGGTTATGATTAGACCTTACCACCTAGTTTAGCTCATGAAGGTTTGGATGCATAAAGTAATAGAATCACATAGGTTAGGAGGACATTCATGTCTAGTGCTTGAACCCTAAGTGGAATGTTTGAAAGTAATAATTGAACCTCAAGATGGTAAAGTGTGAGATTAGACTTGTAGTAATTAAACTACTTAAATTATGCCTAAATCCATGTCTAATGTAGTCATTTTAGAAGTTATAGCTTAGCATGAGCCTAGACCCTAAGAAGGGGCAAGACATGATAGTATGTATGATATATGAAGCTTAGTGCATGCATTAGAGATACTTTGAGAGTAAAGTGAATATACTCATGACCTAATAATAGTGTTGTTGAAAGGTTAATTCCTTATACACACGCATGCATGAATACGATTTATCGTGAAAGGTTGGTCACATGTAGTGATTCTAAGGTTGGGAGACTAGTCTCACCTAATTGAATCAAAGGCTCTAGAGCCATCATAAGTAGGTCATGGATGGTGATAGTTGCTCACGCATGATCTAATGAGCTATAGCATGAGTTATAGTGGATTGAGTGTTAAGACATTCTTCCACAAATATGAACTTAAGTAAAGATTTAATATGAACTCAATGGGACCTAATGTCTAGCACCCAGTGGATATGAATGGAAGCTTATACGATAGTTGAGTCCAGCTTCCCCTTGAAATCTTTTACACTAGTTGAGTCCGGCTTTCCAAATGGGTTCCTTCTATGCTAGTTGAGTATGGGTTCCTAAGTAGGTATCTCATGAGATGGAAACCTTCTACCATAGTTGAGTCCGGGTTTCTAGAAGCAATCTCCTTATCCCATAAATATGTGCCCACATAGGTTAATTAGCCATTGGTTTCATCCAAGCTAAGAGTATAGTTCTACCTTCGGTAAGTAGAACAACCCCTTTACGGTGTGGGGTAGACACCGGATTCCATGTTAGCTCACATGGTCTATGTCGGTTAAGGCTTATTTCCCAAATATTGTAGTAGTATAGATAAGAGTATCAGTTGTTAACTATAGGTACTTAAGAAGCTTACTTAGTATGTGTAAGAGTATGGGATCTTACTTATGCATTGCAAAAGAATGTTTTAAAGATACCTATGGTATGTCTCTTTTCTAGTTTTATGATTTGTGCTTATCACGTGTGCTTGATGGATTGTTTCTATAGTTCCCTTCCATGGTATGATTGACTAAAGGTGAGAAATTACCTTGTCTAATTGAAGTAAGCTAATAGTGAGACCAAAGTAGGGTAAATATGACTATGATGACTTCAAGATTATGCTTAGTGTGAAGGGTAGTATGGGATGCCTTTCATACATTGCACAAGTGTGCTTTTGAGGTTACTTGAGAATGGTTCTATTATGGTATAGATGACTAGGAGTCAAATTATACTTATAAGATGCTTATGTTGGAGACTTTGCTTATTATGATTATGATGTTGTCTCTTATGCTTTTAGTTTATGTCTTATGAAGTATTTCATATGATTTTTTTTATTATGTCTTATATTGACTAACCCTTGTCTTATGCTCTTATGGTTGTGCTAGCTATCATACTTGGTACATTTTGTACTAACACATACTTTGCCTACATTCTAATCAAATGTAGGGTTTGGAGACTTGAGTGTTATCTTGAAGCTAGGTTTCTAAGGAGCTAAGGAGTTTAAGACCTTGGTAAATCCTCTTAACTTTGAGGACAAACCAACCATTTTCTTTATGTGTTTATTTTCATGTTGAGACTATTGTATGGGCTGTGTCCCAAGAGTTTTATTCTAAAATTTGTATTAGATGGTTTGAGACAAAGTATAGAAAGACTTCTGCTTGCTTTTATTTAAATGACTTCAGCTGTAAAAAAATTTAAAATTTTCAGTACTTTTCTATTATCTTATGTTCAGAATATGGTAAGGGCTTGTATGAGACTTTTCGGAGTCTTGTACGCCATGTTACGTCTAGGGGGTACTCTCGGGTCGTGACACCATGGGTGAGGGGTCGTGGGTCATGACCCTGAAAATAGGCCTCCGAACCATGACCCAAGGTTCACTAGCACGCCGCGTGGGTCCATCCATCGACCGTGGTCGTGTGGTCGTAGGTGAGGCCTGAAACTGCCATTTGGCCATTAGGCTTAGGGGTATTCTAGGGTTTTCCATTTTTAATTAATACTAACTGACGTCGTTTTATACTAATTTAGACTAACTATATAAGGATTTTAAGTCCCTAAATTAAGTCATCTTCCTCATAATTCCAAATCCCAAAAGAAAGACCCAAACCCTCTCCAAAATTCTCTCTCTAGAACTTCAAGAAAGAAGAAAAAGAAAGTGGAAGCTTGTCACGATCTATGAGGATCCCCTAGTGATAACACGGTCTACTCGACCCTGAAGGAGTCTTATACAAGCCTTACAACATTCATTCATTGCATATGTAATAAAAATAGTATGGAATTAAAACTTTTTATTCAAAAACCATACAATCTATCAAAATACTAATTTAACAATCTTTCAAAAGACACAGCAGAAGTCTAAGTCTCACATGGCCATCTTAGACAAAACTTTAAACAAGATAGGGTCACGGCCCTTTACAATCGAAGTCTTAACAATAGTCTTAAAACATAAAGAAACTAAAAACATAAAGTCCATCTCCTCAATCTATGAGGACATACCAAAAGATGTCTTGAGAAAACTCTAATCCCAAGCTTCACTAGAGAATGCAATCACTTGTTGAAACCTACACTTGTAGTAAAAATAAGAGAATATGGGTTAGCACACAAAAATGTACTTAGTATGATGACTATGCAAAAATATGCTTAAAAATGGACATTTTGTTGAAAGACATGCTTGATGCCATTTTAGTAAAACTTCATGAACATTTATCAAAGAGGCATACTATAAGTCACAACCAACATACAAAGTCACCTATTTCACATTTAGTCAAATCACATATAAAAAACCTTTACCTTCACCTTGAGCCTTCACCTCAAGTACCCTCAAGTTGTACCTTTTGCAATGTATGTATAGCGTCCCATACCACCACCCACACTAAGGTACCACCTTAAGGTCACCAAAAGTGAACTTACCATTCCTCCTTCTCACCTTTACACAATAGAGTATATAGGACACATAAATATCACATGAATCACATCATCACATTAAGACCATCATCTAAGACAACCCTAAGTCATACTTGTGCAATGTGAAAATAGCATCCCATACTACTACTCACACTAAGTACTCCTTTTAAGTCACCTTAGAAAAAGCACCTCCATATACAATAAGTCATGACAAGGAAATACTCAAAATACAATCCAAGTATAGCATGCATCATTACATTAGAGATTCAAATCAACATTCTTTATTAGCTTCATTTAGAGGACTTTCATACAATAGTCATTAAGACTTAGAGAACTCACTATAGCCCTCTTGAAGCCTACTCGTGCTATGTATGGATAGCATCCCATACTACTACCCACACTTCATAGAACTCCTAAAGAAACTATAATGCACATCTCACATGATGGGAATAAGTGTTTAAGCGACATAGACCATGAGAGCTAGATCATGGAATCCGATGTACTATCCCACATCGTAAGGGTTGGTCTACTTGCCTAAGGTAAACCGGTATATAACTTAAGTGGATCCACTAGCTATCCTATGTGAGCACAAAGTTAAGGGACATGGAGATTGCTACTAGATACCCCGCCTCAACTCACGTGAGGGCATCCATATCAAGAGATTGCTACTAGAAACCCCACCTCGACTCACGTGAGATCTTCCATCTCATTCAATATCCTCTCGGTGCTTAGCCTACATTTCCATATAATATTTTAACATTCATTACAATAACGGATAAGAGATTGTTACTAGACACCCCACCTCAACTCACGTCAGGGCATTCATCTCCCACCCAACATTCATTCATTGTATAGCTCATAGATTCAAAGATGAGAACAACCTTTCAACTAAGAATCCCATTATCGTTCATTCGTGTAAGATCAAGAATATCCTTTCAATCAACACATCATTATCATTCATTAGAGTACAATTGAGAATAGCTTTTAAATAAGTACTTCATCATTAACATTATCATTGAACCTCATTCATTATTCATTCAAGTGTCTTAATAGAGAGACAACCTCCAATCCTAACACAATTAACTTCTAGACATGATCATCATTCATTTAAAACACACACATGCATCATATCACATTCATATCTACAACATCATGATAATACTTCAATTCCTCACACTATGCCTTCAAGGACATGATCACAACATACATAGGAAGTAAGCACCTCCACCTTTCAAGTGGATCAATAATTCAATCACAATTCTAATACCTCAAGTAATTCGGTCAAACTTGCCCTTTCAAGGCTATGATCACAAATCCTCAATTAACCAAGAATTCACTATAATTAGGGATATATGATGATACAATTAAATAATCTAAATCAATCTAAGCATCAATCCACCATCATTCATTCATAATCAATAGACCCACTTCATAAGTCACAATTTAGAAATTGAGAGGAATCATGGGTTCATAGATTAAAATCATCTGAAATCATATATTAAACATCAAAATAATCATAATTTATCATTTGAAAATGTTTGATGCAAGAACCCATGAGTTTGAGTGAAATATAGGTTTTTGAGAAACTTGACGACTTTGAAAACTTCTTTGAAATTGACTCTAGGGTGAAATATAACCCTAGATGAAGGATCACCAAACCTTATAATTGAATAATCCCACAAAATTGAAGAATAAACACCTTGAAATCCCCAACCCTAGCTTGAACTTGACCTTGATCTCCAATGGAGTTTCTAGAGAGAACATTTTAGGAGGGAAGGGTTTGATTTGAGAGGTGAAGTCTAAATGAGGGTTTCAATGTTTTAATACTCTTAAAATATGTTAGTAAACCTAAAATAACCATCCATGCACGTTAAAATACTTGGGGTGAATTTACCAATTCACCCCCACCAAGGCCGAACTAAAAAAAATAAATTGCAGGTCCAATCCATGAGTCACCATCCATGGACTGTGGATGGATTGACGGAACCGTACTGTCCCTTTGTGGTTTGGATCAAAGACCCTCCTTTGGGGGTCTTGACCTACGGAGGCCATCCACGAGGCGTGGATGGACCTACGGGGCGTGGACCCCTTCCGTAGGTCACCCCCTTTTTGCCAACTTTCTAGTTTTAAGGGGTCTTGGGGGGTTAGACTTGTGGTCCTCCTCAAGGACCCTTAGGGTGGTCCTTGGGGAGTCGTACCTTGACATTTAACCCCTAAAACCTTCAACCTTGACTCGGGATGACATAAAACCACTTCGCAACTCAAGACAAACACAAATGCACACACGTTAGGCTCTAGTTTCACTAGCTCATTTTTAGGGTCGTTACAAAGCTAGGGTTGAAGGCGCAAGCCTTTCTCATCAATTTCATTGGAATTCAAATATAATGTATGGTAGTCCTTCATCCATGGAGTCCCTCCAAAACTCAATTTTAACGGTATAAATTCCCCCAAAAGCTAGGGTTTTACTTTAAGTCATGGATTCCTTTCACTAATGATTTTATTGATTTAATTACTTTATATTATGATTGAATTGATGAATTATTATACTTTTATGATGAAATCTCCCAAGAATCTATGAAATCCCCATATTCCTAATATATGACCTTGTGATGTGGGGGAATTGTAAAAAGAAGAGTCTTATGAGATTATGCTTATAGTAATTGAACTAATTGAATCATGTTATTACCCATGTCTAATGTAGTAATTCTAGATGTGTTGATTGAATATGATTTATGGTCCTTGAAGGGCAAAGTATGAGAATTATGTATGACTATGAGATTATGTCTATGCTTTATGAACACTCTGAGAGTAAAGTGAATATGATTATTATCTAGTTATGTGTTGTTGGATGGTATCCTCATGTACACACCTATGTATGAATATGATATGATGTGAAAGGTCTTCTCACAATATGATGATTCTAAGGTTGAAATGTTATTCTCACCTATTGAATCTATGAACTATAGTATGAATTATGTTGGATTGAGTGTCAAGACATTCTTCCATGAATATGAACTTAAGTCAAGAGTTAATATGTAATCCATGGGAATTAATGGTTAGCACCGAGTGGATATGAATATGAGATGGAAGCTTATACGATAGTTGAGTCCGCCTTCCTAATGAAAGCTTTTACACTAGTTGAGTCCGGCTTTCTAAATGGGTTCCTTCTACCATAGTTGAGTCCGGATTCTCAAAGTATGTATCTCATGATATGGATACCTTCTACCTTAGTTGATTCCGGGTTTCTAGAAGCAATATCCTTATCCCATAAACTATGTGCCCTCATAGGTCTTAACTAGTGGATCCATTTAAGCTAAGAGTACGGTTCTACCCTAGGCAAGTAGGAAAACTCCTTTTCATTGTGGGGTAGACACCCAATTCCATGATACCCACATGGTCTATGTCGGTTAAGGCTAATTTCCCTATTATGATATTATGAACAAGAAGATGAATTATGAACTATAGTTACTCAAGAAGCTTTACTTAGTGTGGGTGGGATTATGGGATCTTATCCATGTATTGCACAAGTATGTTTTGAGGGTATTTATGGTATGTCCCTTTGTGTTCTTACTCTATTGGCAAGTGACAAGACTTTCAAAACACCAATTGGTATAGAGACATGCCGATAGGATTTTTGAAAGTTGTACAATAGGCCCAAAAAACATCATCAAGCCTCCTTGACCAATTGGTTCTATTTGCATTCACCATTTTTTCAAAGATGTTCTTTATCTCCCGATTCAGATACCTCTACTTGACCACTAGTTTTCAGGTGGTAAGGTGTAGCAACCTTGTGTTCACTCCATACTTGGACAACATAGCTTCAAATTGGAAATTACAAAAAATGAGAGCCACTATCACTTATGATAGACCAAGGGGGTACCAAATCTTGTAAAAATATACCTTTCAAGAAATTGAGTCACGCTCCGCCCCTCATTGTTGGGTAAAGCCACCGCTTTCACCCATTTTGAAACCAAATCAACAGCCACAAAAATATACTTCTTACCAAAAGAACTCACGAAAGGGCCTATGAATTGTATCCACCATAGATCGAAAAGTTCAACTTCAAGAATTGGTGAGAGAGGAAATTCATGTTTGCGAGAGATACCTCCTTGAATTTGTCATTGAACGCATACTTTAGAATAAGCATTGTCATCTTGATATAACGTTGGCCAATAGTATCCACATTGCAATACTTTGGAGGCTGTTGGGATTCCATCATAGTGCCCACCTACCGCCGACGCATGGAATGCTTCAAGTATTACTTTTACCACGACTTCCGGAATACACCTCCAAATTATATGATCAACACACTCCTTAAAGAGATAGGGTTCATCCCAATAAATATTTTCACATAAAAATGGAATTTGTTCCTTTGGTAACCACATTCCTTCGGGGACAACTCCACATACCAAATATTTTGCATAGTTTGCATACCATGGTGTCGAACTATGAGAGAGCACCATGACCAACTAATCGGGAAAGGATTCCTCATCTCCCTTTGTTTAGCGAATTGAACACTCGGTTCAAGATGAGATAAATGGCCAGTTACTTGGTTTTCACAACATTTTTTATCCTTCACCTCAAAATCAAAATCTTGTAGAAGAAGCACCCACCAAATGAGTCTCGACTTGGCCTCTTCTTTATAGTCAAGTATCTAAGAGCTGCATGGACATTGTGCACGATCACTTTAGTACCCAACAAGTAGGCTCTAAATTTCCCAAACTCGTATACAACAGCTAACAACTCTTGTTCTATGGCAGTATAATTCTTTTGAGCACCATTTAGCATCTTGCTCGCACAATATACCGAATGAAAAAGTTTGTTCTTCCGCTGGACAAGGACCGCTCCTACAACAACACCACTAGCATCATACATCATTTCAAAGGGAACACTCTAATACGAAGCAATAATGATTGGGGCGGAGACAAGTTTCTCTTTCAATCATAAAAAAGCTTTTCACAAGTTGTATCAAACTCGAAGACACTCTCCTTTTCAAGTAATTTGCACTAAGGAACTACAAAATCCTTTCTGAACCGCCTATTGAATCTGGCATTTCCCAAGAAAATTTGTACGCCTTTAACCGAAATTGGAGGAGACAACTTAGCAATCACATCTATCTTCGCTTGATCAACTTCAATCCCTCTCTCCAAAAATCTTATGCCCAAATACAATCCCTTCTTTTACCATGAAGTGACATTTTTCCAATTAAGAACAAGATTGGTTTTGACACAACGCTTCAACGCTCTACTCAAGTGGCTCAACCACTCTTCAAAGGAATCACCCACGACGGAAAAGTCATCCATGAACACATACATCGACTCTTCTACCATATCCAAAAAGATCGATTACATGCACCTTTTAAAGGTCATTGGGGTATTACACAACCCCAGGTATAAATTTAAAATTTCCCATTTTTATTACAAATTGTCCAAGGAACGACGGAAAGACTCATTACAGTTAACTTTGGATGGCTTACAAAAAGAACATGATTCATCCATTTTGGTCAGTTTCAAAATCAGGTGGCCTATTTAAAAATTTTACTTCAAAATATGGTCTTTTTAAGGCCTCAAACTCCATACCAGCCAATACCCCTAATTTGGAGGGATCTTTAATTATTATTATTTTTCACTCATGTTGGTGATCGTTAAACTTTGCCCTTCAAGAATTTATGTAAAACTAAAAAGGTTTAAGTTCATTTTCAAAACTTTATATCTTAAGAAATTCATAATCCATAAATTATGTCTTACAAGACAAAAAAATTCACAAGGCACAAGTTATGGTTTAATAAGACACAAGTTCAATTTCAGAATTCATAAAATTATGTCTCTTAAACAATACAAACATTATTAAGTCAACATTACTAATACATTATATTCAACACTATTTTCATACATACTTTCGGTTAAAAAATGACTTAAAAAGAAAACACAATGTTCAACTCTAACAAAACTCGGACCACAAGAACTTAAACTTGAAATGCAACTTGAGTAAGATTTCAGATTATATAAATGACAATAACTAGGTTTTAAAATGATTGTGACTAGGTTTAAAAGTGAACATAAAGACTGTGACTTGTAAGTTTAATAAAATAAATGACTTAAAAAGGAAATTTCAAAGTTCAAGTCTAACAAAACACAAGACAACAGTCCAGAAGAAACTGATTTATTAAAATGTTCATTCAACATGAATAGAGGCGAAAAATCATACTCAAGCGCATATACCAGTGGGCCAAGAAATAATTTGAGGCCAAAATTTTAACAAAAAGCTCATTTTATTACTGCAATATATTTTTATGTATAACCTGAATATAAACTACTTTGTATAATGTTTTTATAGCATATAGATGTGACATGTGATCCTCACCAGTCTAACATATAAGTCAATTAGGTTAGTTTTTACTAAACTATATATATAATCAAACTTAAATACGCAACAACAAGAAAAGGCCTTGAATTACTCTACTTATTATTTCAATATATTTTATGTTTTATCATACTTACCTATTACTATCACAAATAATATCAACAACAACAACAACAACAACAATAATAATAATAATAATAATAATAATAAAAAAAAAAACATACACACACTAGCAAAACGTAGAAAACAGACGAACAATGATGTGTTGGTGCCTCCAGTTAACTGGTCTGATACCTAAAGAAAAATGAAGGAGGCCCACACTAAACAAAAGAGTCACATAAAGAGTACTAGAAAATAAGGCAGTTGCAATGACTGCACAAACTGAACCAACAAAAATACTAAAACAAATCAAATTTGCAGAAAAGTTAATTATTATGCTTTGCCTGCTCTCTGACTCGGTTTTCATACACAAGTTGATCCTGTAAAAAGCGAGGCGACATTGTTATAACAAGCTAAACAAGGATTAATACATTGTTTACTACAATATTGCATTTCAAATGCACTACGTTTTCCGGCAATTTATATTTTATAATAAATACCTACCTAAAATTTTGAAGCAACAAAACTGTAATTTAAAATCCCTCCTACGATTCAACAATTGTTCAAAACTAGTATTTTATGGATTTAAGACTTTGTAAAATTTATATGTAACCTAAGCAACCATGCATACATTTTACAATTGAATTATCATCATAGGATTTTGACTACAAAAACTATCATTGTGAACAGTTTTTCAACAACAAAAAAAAAATGCAAACTTAATTTTTTTTAAAATTAAAGAAAGAAAGAAAGAAAGAAAAGTATAATGTAGTAGACATCAAGTTTGAGAAGATCACCTCAAGGAACAAATAATAAGCTTCTTCGTTTGCTGGATCATTACCGTTTGGGGAGTCAAGTAAATTTTGGATAGCCTCCAAAATTTCTTTGATGGTCTTATCAGAATCCCATCCCTAAAAATTAACAAGTTTACAATCAATGCAAGAATCATTATAGCCAATAAAAAGTGTTATACCAATATAATCGTAACAAATCATCAATAACAAAAGCTTACCCTGTCCTTATCGAGGATGTCTATACATATAAGTCCTGATGGATAGACATTTGGGTGAAAGAAACCTTCAGAAAACTTGCATCTAGGTGGTGTGTCAGGAAATTCTTCGTCGAAGTACATTGTCATTTCATAATTGCCCTGTTCCCATGGAGTCTATACCGTACCAATAAAATATTAGAAGAAAGATGTGGAAAAGAGGTAAGAGGGATACTTGTAAAATGTGTTTTACGGCAAACCCTAAAGTATCTAACTATAATCAAATCCATACACTTTCCAATAAATCTTATATCACAAGTTACAACACTTTGATGTGCCTGATAATGAATGAGTATTACTCAACACATTAAACTAATTCCATAAACTGCTTCTTTTTATGACGAGAAATGGTCATTTTCTAAGAAATAACTTTCAGAAAAAGTATTCTACTACTTTTACTCACCTTCATTTTTCCATAGATCAAACATTTCCACTCCATATAATTCCATTTCCCCCCATCTTTTATTGGCTTAGCCGAAAGACCCTTAGTGGGAAAAGGAAGAGAGTGGACAGACAGTCAGTGAACATCCATCAATAAGCAAGAAAATAAAAATAAAAGTACAAAAATAGGGAGAGTATAATTAAAGGATATACATGTATGGTTTCTCGAGTCCATTGCTTGCGTAATTCCTTAATCTTAGTAACTGCAGGAGTTCCCTCCATTTCACTCTCTATAAAAAAAAAAAAAAAAGGCTAAGGGAAAACGAACTTAAAGAAAAGATGTGCTGGGCAGCTCAAAAAAGAGAAGTAGACATATAAAAGAACGCAATTAACACAAAAATAATGCGAACGAATTCAGCACTTACCAGAAATACGAAGAAGCTCTGAAATGAATTATATCACTAATGAGCACAAGAAAATGGTAGAATAGGTTTGGGGTGTCAAATGTATATATAAAAGAAACAAATTTATTTACCTAACCGTACTGTACCAACCCCCTATGTGGTTCTTCATATAAACTTATAACCGTACTGAATAATTAGGTACGTTTTCTATTTTATGGATATTATAAAATTGAAAATAGACTATAAACCATAGAGATACATTTATATATATTCTAGTTTTGACGCACGTGTGTGTTGCATGTGAATATCAAACCATGTACTACACTATTTTTAAAAATAATGTGAATATTATTAAATAAAAAAAATTAAGTAAACAATTATAAACTTAATGATAAAGTATAAGTTCCTATAAATAGTGGATGTAAACTTTCTTATGAATACTACTTAAAGTTAGTCACTCTTTGTTATTTTGAAGCTGATGTTAAGTTTTGATGATCTATCAAACTTTGGGATCAAACAAGAGACCAGATCCAAGAAAGATTCAGTCTTCTGGAATTGGGATTGCTAACAGGGGAAATGAATGAATAAACTCAACGTGAGGAATGTTTGTTTGTCATCATAAAAAAAGGGAGAAATGTTGTATTCTAGGTGTTTTGATGATCCTCACAAATGCAGGGATCCAGTCCCTGGCAGAGCGCGCTCGTCCAAGTTCAAAATGGTCTACAACTGTAAAATTGTCTTGTCAGGTTGGTTGGTGAAAAGTGCAGCGTACTTCACCAATGGGAAGGACGGATGAGGTTGTTTGTTTCAGTGGTCAAAACTCTTGTTGGTGATTGATGTATACAACAATAAACAAATAACATTATTCATTCAAAAAAGAGAGAGAGCTAGCACGTCTTTTCAAGTACTCAAGCATCAAATAACACACTGCAAGGGACCTGGTTCTGTAAAAACTGCATACGTGAAAAAGATGAAAAGACAGTTGCCAAAAAGTTGTATACTCTGATGTGATTGGTGCATGTCTTTTTAGAGAAGCAACTCTCAGCCAATGGTGTCGTCCCAAGGGGTTTGTGTCCATTTGATATAGTGTATTCTCACAAGACACAACCATAAGATTTGGCAAACAAAGTTTTGAATTTCTGAAAATTCATAAGCTCAAAAAGAAGAAGACGTCTTCAAGAAAGAACACTGCTCATACCCAACAAAGGACCTGATGGAATGCTGAAGCCTATTTGTTGTATTTTGAGTTTTGTGTCTTGTGTGCTTATATTGTAAATCTACTCCTAAGTTATAAAGGATAGTAGATCAGTTGCTTGTCTAAGTCTTTAGTTTGAGTTGTATTAACTAGAGTTAGTTAGTCGAATCATCTATATTTTAGTCAAGTCTCTTTAAATAATTGTTCTGATGTTCGCTTGGGTGGAGTTGCCTAGGAATGTCAACTAGAGTTAGTTGATGTGTGGTGCAGCAGAGTTGCTGCTTGTTTATGCTCTTATCTTTGAGATCGGAGTTGGTGGCTAGAGTTAGCCTTGTTGAGTTCTTAAAGTCCATATCAACTAGAGTTAGTTGGTTTAGTGGGCAATAGAGTTATTTCTTAGTTTTCCTTTGTAGTAGAGTTTCCACAATAAGGGGTAAAAGATTAAAGAGTTTTAATTCCTAGGTTGCAAGAGTTTGTAATCTGAAACTTTGCTCTTTTTGAGTGAAACAGAGTTTGGGTTGAAATCTTGTGAGTACAGTTCATGGTTTTCACCGCCCTTAAGCAAGGGAGTTTGCACATAAAATTCTTATGCCTGATCTACTTTGAGCTATTTATTTTCCGCACTATTTTTTCTGTTTAAGGACATGGTCCAGTGATCACTAGTGGACTCATACATTTCAACACTCTTAAAATCTATTATATACACTTCTTAAATATATTTCTTACTCCCTCCCCAATAGTACACTACTTTGTTATTATTGTATTGTTAGAGTTCTTACATTTAATATTATATAATATAAATAAATATTGACATAAAATATAGAATATATACTAAATTGGATATTTTTAGTTGGAGTATTATGTTAATTATATATTCATGTTAGGGAGTGTTCAAATTTCACTGAACTTTGAGATTTTCAACGTCTAAAAAAGAAACTTGAGTTTTTTTAATACAGATGGGGCCTCTAAGGGTAACCCAGGCCCCACCTCTGCAACATTTTGTATAAGACACTCATATGGCAAGTTAACAGTAGACAAAGATATTAGAATTGCTGATTCATCTAGTCTAGGAGCTGAAGTAAGGGCTATGAGGGAAGGGCTGGAGTATTGCATTACACAAATAATAGAGTATTGCACAGATAATGGGATTCAAAAGATCATTCTTGAAACTGATTTCATGGCTTTGATTCAGATGTTAGAGGGCCAATAGGTAACATCATGGAGTGAATCAATCGAAATTAGTTTCATCAACATGCTGCGGAGATAAGTTTTAGGAAGAGTACAACATTCCATGAAGGAAGAAAATACCCAACTGAGTGATTCTGCGATGTAGTGTTAGATTGCTCAAAGTTACAAACCTTGAGAATGTTGAATACCAAAGCAGAAGGGCGATGGATGTGACCAAAGGGCGGCTCACCGAATGGATCGGCGAGCCCGACTTACTTCATCGAGTGACTAATCGCAACATATTTTTGGCGACAATAAGTACATTTTTGAACATTTAGTTTAGGATTAAATTTTCATAATTTCGAATCAAAGCTGATATTTTTAGAACTGAGACAAGTCTCTAGTTTTTACAAAGCTTTGAAGAATTGAAGTTTTGCACTTCAGAAAAATTTGAAGCGTGTCTTTGAGTTTCTTCGAATTGGATTATTGTAAGGACGAATCTACTATTACCCAGTTGATGGATAATAAATTTGGTAATGGTTTTTACCTTTTTATGATGTCTAGCTAAAGCCTCAATTCTTCGGGTGTGATTAAGGGCTGATTTAGTTTATGTGTATTCCTAATTGTTAGTTTAAATGTTATTTAGAAGTGAGTTCAAACATTAATTGTGGTTTAATATAAGAATTGTAGTTACAAATGTAGTTCTACCCTTGTGTTTTTGGCTTGCTCGAGAGAGAAGTTTTAAAACTAAACTTATTGATTGATGCTCTGTGGGTATTAGGTTGACCTGGGTTCAGTTTGAGAGAGTGAATCATAAATCCAATTCCACAAATTCAGCTTGAGAGAGTGAATGGACTAAGGTGTGGGTTTTTCTTATTTTGCTTGCTTGTTGATGTTCGAGAGAAATCAACTTGATTCGAGATAAATTGTTAGAGAGAAAGTTTATCTCCTCTATATCTTAGCTTACTCACTAATATCTAGCTATTTTCTAATAGTTGCAATTACCCATTTGTCTATATTAGCCTATAATCGAATCACATCCCAAGAACCCATCTCATTATTGTTATTTTGTATTGATTACCATTGTTTGTAGTTAATAATCAAAACCAAAACCCCTCATTTGACATTCGTGTCACACCCTGATTTGATTGATGTTTTCATTCAATAACTTTTATTTCTATGACTGATTTGAACACGTTCATACTTCCCAATTGACTCTCAAACACGTACCGCTCCCTGTGGGATTCGACCCTAACTCATTTAGTTGGGTTATATACTGATTAACGATCGTTGAAGCTTAGAATTGGATGCAGTGTCTTTGATAACGTTAAGTTGCTTTAATAAAGCAGTAGTGGAGAGCTTATGTGGAATGGAGATCTTCAATTTTACCCCCACTTACATGGACCCAATTTCATGCTCTGTTTTTAGAGAAGTATGTGCCCAGGACTTTGAGAGATCGTAAGAAGGATGAGTTCATGGCTTTAGAGCAGGGTGGTATGTATGTGGTTGCTTATGAAGCCAAGTTCCATGCCTTGTATAGATATGCTACGCAATTCGTGACTACTGAGGAAGAGAGGATTCGTTTATTTATTAAGGGACTAAATTTTGAGTTGCAGGTATTATTTTTTCATATGACCTCTGCAACGAAAAGCTTCGATGAGGTAACAAATTTTGTGAAGAAAGTGGAGGGGATGAGGAAAGACGGTCAGGCTAAGGCATTGGCTAAAAGGATCAAGAACTCGGGTAACTTTCAAGGTTCCTACTCCAGAGGGTCAGGGAGATCAACACTTGCAGCCATGTCTATTCTGTATGCTATGCTCGCCTCTACAGTTAATTACTCTGGAACTCCACCTCATAATTTGATTCAGGATAACCAGAGAGTCACGCCCTTGAAGGGCAGCATGCCATCTTTTGATCGTACTTGCTATAACTGTGGAAAACATGGGCATATGAAGAGAGATTTTCTCGACCCACGCCTGATAAATTCTGCGAAGCAGTAATTTAGAGTAGTAGTACCCGCAGGGAATGGTAATAATGGTTGAGGGTATCCACAAGGTGGGCGAGGAGGAAATTAGCAAGGCCATGGAGGTAGAGGAAATGGTAAAGAAGCCAGAGATACGATGCAACCAGGCAGAAAGATCGCTCGTCATGATGATAGTGCTCAGTGTTACGCCTTTCTGGGCAAGAATGAGGTAGAAGTGTCTGACGCAGTAATCATAGGTACTATTCTTATTTGTGACCGGATGGATAGTGTGTTATTTGATCCTGGTTCTACTTATTCTTATGCATCCGTAAGTTTTGCCTCAGAATTGGCTATGATTTGTGATATACTTAATGTCCCCATCCATGATTCTACCCCAGTTGGAAAGTCTGTCATAGTCACTCATGTTTATCGTGCTTGTCTTATTTTGTATATGGGTTTTCAGACTTGGGCTGATTTGGTGATTTTGGATATGACTGACTTTGACATAATCTTAGGCATGACTTGGTTGTCCCCCTATTATGTTGTGCTTAATTGTAATACTAAGTCTGTAACTCTAGAAATTCTGGGAAGGGAAAACCTAGAGTAAGAAGAGATGTACAAGCCTAAGCAAGGTAAGATCATATTCTTCATTCGGGCTAGGAAACTGGTAGGGAAGGTTTGTTTGGCGTATTTAGCTCATATTCGGGATGTTGAGGTTGAGTCTCCATCTATTGAGTCTATTCCTGTGGTGTCAGAATTTAGAGAAGTGTTTCCTAATGATTTTCCTGGTATGCCTTCGAATAGAGATATAGATTTCTGCATCGATTTAGAGCCTGGTACTCGTCCCATTTCCATCCTTCCATATCGCATGGCTCCGGAGGAATTAAGAGAGCTTAAGGCTCAAATCCAAGAGCTTCTTGATAAAGGATTTATTCATCCTAGTGCTTCCCCGTGGGGTGCTCCTGACTTGTTTGTTAAGAAAAAAGATAGTAGTTTGAGGATGTGTATAGATTATCGGCAATTGAATAGGGTCACCATTCAAAACAAGTACCCATTGACTCGAATAGATGATCTTTTTGACCATTTGCAAGGTGCATCATTTTCCCCAAGATTGATCTAAGTTCTGGTTACCAAGACAGCGTCTAGAACCCGCTATGGGCACAATGAGTTTCTAGTTATGTCATTTGGTTTGACTAACGCGCCTGCAACTTTCATGAGTTTGATGAATGGGGTATTCAAGCCATTTCTTGATTTGTTTGTTATAGTTTTTATTGATTATATTTTGGTTTATTCGAAAAGTGAGGAAGAGCATGCCGACCATCTTCGTATTATTCTGGGTGTTCTTGGGAAACAATGGTTGTATGCCAAATTTTCTAAGTGTGAATTTTGGTTGAATTCAGTTGCATTTTTTGGGCATGTAGTTTCAAAAGAAGAGGTAATGGTAGATCCCCAAAAGATTGAGGCGATTAAGAATTGGTTTCAGCCTAGCTCTGTGACGGAAGTTATGAGCTTTGTAGGGCTCGCTAGCTATTATCGTCGATTTTTGAAGAACTTTGCTTCTATCGCGACTAACTTGATAAATTTGACCAAAAATGAGGTACCCTTTGAATGGACGGAAAAATGTGAGGATAGCTTTCAAAATCTCATGACTCTCTTGACCATAACACCTATCCTAGCACTACCGGTGGAAGGTAAAGATTCTCTAGTTTATTGTGATGCTTCACATTCTAGTTTGGGTGCTGTGTTAATGCAGGATAAGAATGTTATAGCTTATGCATCGCGTCAGTTGAAGGTGCATGAGAGGAATTATCCAACACATGATTTAGAGTTGGTAACGGTAGTGTTTGCTCTTAAGATCTGGCGGCATTACCTCTATGGTGTCAAGTGTGAAGTATTTACTAATCATCGTAGTCTGTAGCATGTATTCACTCAAAAGGATCTAAATTTGAGACAACGAAGGTGGATGGAGTTACTTAAAGATTATGATATCACCATTCAATACCATCCGGGTAAGGCTAATGTAGTGGCAGACGCTTTGAGTCAAAAAGCGGTGAGTATGGATAGTTTAACTTGCTTGAATGTAACTAGACAACCCTTGGCTAAAGAAAATTCAGACTTTGGAGTCTAAGTTCATACAGTTGGGCATCTTAGAGAAAGGTGGGGTATTAGCTAGCATTGAAGTTAGGGCCACGTTCATTGAGGAGATCAAGGCCAAACAAATTGAGGATGAAAATTTAAATGAACTTAAGAAAAAGACTGTGATTGGTATGGCACAAGAGACCACTCTTGATACAGATGGACTGCTTAGTTTTAAATGAAGGATTTGTGTTCCTCGAGTTGATGACTTGATCCATAAATTGTTGACATAATCCCATGGTTCTCGATATTCCATTCATCCTGGTGTGACCAAGATGTTCCGAGATTTCAAGCAAATTTATTTGTAGCCGGGCATGAATAAAGATATAGCGGAGTTTGTGGCTTAGTGCCAAAAATTGCCAACATGTAAAGTATGAACACCAAAGGCCTGCAGGTTTGCTTCAAAGAATGCTAATTCCGAAATGGAAGTGGGAAAGGATAGCCATGGATTTTGTGGTTGGTCTTCCCAATACTTTGGAGAAATTTGATTCTGTTTGGGTAGTGGTTGACAGACCGACTAAGTTAGCCCATTTTATTTCGGTAAGAATAGATTATAATGCTGAACAATTGGCTAAGGTTTATGTGGAAGAGAAAGTGAGTTTGCACGGGGTGCCCCTTTCTATCATCTCAGACCGTGGTAAGCAGTTCACCTCCAAGTTTTGGAGGAAATTACATGATGAATTGGGCACACAATTGACTTTTAGTACAACCTTCCATCCACAGACGGACGGACAATCAGAGAGGACTATTCAAGTGTTAGAAGACATGTTGAGGGAATGTGTGATTGATTCGAGGGCATTGGGATAAGTTCTTACTGTTGTGTGATTTCTCTTATAATAATAGTTATCACTCTAGCATTGATATGGCACCGTTTGAGGCACTTTATGGGAGGGGATGTAGATCACCCATATGATGGTTCGAGGCTGGAGATGTAAAACCTTTGGTGGTCAATTTAGTGAAGGATGCTCAAGATAAGGTAAGGAGTATTCAAACTAAACTTTTACAATCCCAGAGTAGACAGAAGAAGTATGCAGACCATAAGGTAAGAGATATGACATTTCAGACTGGTGAGAATGTTCTTATTAAGGTATCACCAATGAAAGGGGTGATGAGATTTCGCATGAAGGGTAAGCTAAGTCCACGATACATTGGTCCCTTTGAGGTTCTTCAATGTATAGGTTCAGTGGCTTATAGATTGGCCTTACCTCCTAACCTATCGGGAGTTCATCCGATATTTCATGTATCCATGTTGAAGAGATATCATTGTGACGGGAATTATATCATTAGGTGGGACTCAATTGTGCTAGACAAGGACCTCCAATATGAGGAGGAACCAATTGCAACTCTTGATCGTGATGTACGTAGGCTGAGGACCAAGGAGATTAAGTTCGTGAAAGTTCAATGGAAGCATAGTCCAGTCGAGGAAGCTACATGGGAAACCGAGAAGGACATGTGATACAAGTATCCCCAATTGTTCGTCGATTTAGGTACTATTCCATCCCTTCTTTAGCCTATATTCCCTAAGTTTGTCACTCGGGGACGATTGATGGATAAATTGATATCTATTGTAACGACCGATTCCCGTTGTAATAGAAAAGTCAACGAGCAAAAATTTTGGGCCGGAAAACTTTTTCGTAGTAACTTGGAATTTTCCAACCTAGTTCAGATTTGGAGGAAATCGAAGTCATTAAAGTCTAGGGAAATCTTGTAACAATTGAGTGATCAATTTGTTAATTTTATCACATGAGTAGATAACTAAGATGTTAAGGAACTTGTATGACTTTATGGAATTGAATTCGGGCGAGTAGAACTCCCGAAATTGATCTTAGCATGAATAGGTAGTTTCTGAGTGTCGTTGGTGGAAGGTGTGTTGTGTAATGGGGGTCTTGAAATTATTAAATTCGCTCAATGGTTCCGTGCAAGCCGCTAAGGCGGGATTTTTCCCAGCAAGGCGGGACCTCTGTAGCAGGGTGAGTGCCGCCATAATGGGGCAGACGCGACTAAAAGTAAAAAATAAATCCCAAAAAAGTTTTATTCAACAATTTTCGAACTTGAGAGCTAAGGAACGAACCCAGGGTTTTCTTGACCATATTCCACTATTCTTGAGGCTAAAGGTAAGATTTTAACTCCCCGATTCCATTTTTTGATTCATAGATTATAATCTAGTGGGTAATTATCGATGGGGGAGGATTTTGATCTAAGAATTATGGTGGGAAAATCCCTAATCTGGGTTTGATCTAGGGTTGATAAAATTGTTGGTAATTTGAGTAATTAAGTCTTGTTTATTGATCCTAGTATTGTATTGATTGTTTGTAGACCAAGAACAAGCGGAACGAATCCGGAAAGAGAAGAATCAAGTTTGTTAGGGGATTCAAGCTTGTTTTAAGGTAGGTGATGGTTGTAATTTCATGATTGTGTGATATATGTTTGTTCTTTCTTCATTATAGTATGTGTATGTATGTGAATGTTGCACTGTTGATCACACTAGTTGTAAATGAGATAGATGAATGATGAATGCCATGAATCATGACTTGATGTATGATTATGAGAATATACTTGTAATTGTGGTTGTGGCTTGTTGAATGGACCGGGTGTTGCATTCCAACACACTAACTTGGATCGGTTACCACGTTTTGGCATAGATATGGGATCAGTTGCCACGTTTCGGCATAAACATTGAATTGGGTACCATGTTTCGGTATGCTAACAGTTTGGGTTTGGGTTTCATGAGAGGACCATTGACTTGTCGTAACTGTGTAATTGAGAAATGTGAAATTGTACGTTGTTTCGTAAATGATGATGATGATATTGTGTATGTTTAGTGTATGCATGATATTATATTGTTGTAATGGCTTATATATGTTGCACTTAGTCGGATAGCCGTGTGATCCTACCAGTATACATTGGTTGTGTATTGATACTGAACATTCTCTTTCTTTGTTGAGTACAGGACATCTTCAGGCGGCTATTGACATACCTTGCTTAGAAGATCAGTGATCATTTGAATTCAAGGCTGAGCCAGTTCTTCTGGGATGCCATGAGTTCTCTTTCTGTATATGTCCACATTTCGGACTTGGAATAGTTCTTTAGTTAGTTTTATGTTAGTTTGGGGTTGCACCCCTTCTTGTCTAGACTTATGGATCTTGTTAGAGTTTTGGTACATTGATT
Source organism: Solanum chiquidenum (assembly GCA_029582725.1). Classification (NCBI taxonomy): domain Eukaryota; kingdom Viridiplantae; phylum Streptophyta; class Magnoliopsida; order Solanales; family Solanaceae; genus Solanum; species Solanum chiquidenum. The sequence continues at coordinate 67,010 of JAJOOS010004858.1, forward strand.
TTCAGGTTCTAGGCGTATTTTCCGCATTTGTTTAGTTGTTAGACTCTTGGTTTGGAGTTTATGGGAACTCCCTATTTTCTTTCCTTAGCATTTAACTTGTTTCCGTAACTTTAATGCCTTAGTATTTCGGTTGAGTTGTTGGTTTGGGTTGTAGTAATGGTTCTCCCATCGGAGGATTAGTGTGGGTGCCACTCACGACGTTTTGGGTCGTGACACTAAAGCTTGGACTTGTGTATCTTCCAAGCTTGTTGGTGAGTCCTCATGGTTTCGAGAACAGATTTTCTTGTCTTTAGTTTCTTTCATGTACTTTTTTTTTCCGGACATATTATATGGTCTAGGCCCTATATAATTCAAGTATTGTAATAAATGAATATATTGAGACAAGTCTAGACTTCTGCTTTCGTTTATGAAAACCTTTTAAGACTTAAAATGTGTTTTAATCTTTATTGTTCTATTCTTATGTTATGATATGCTAAGTGGCTTACATGGAGCCTTTCGAGGTTCTATGTGCCTTGTTACATCTATGGGGTACCCCTGGGTCGTGACACCAGGGGAAGAAAAGAGGGTTTCCCTGAGTCATCTCTGATGGGCTGAAGAAAGGGAGATTTTGATTTGTCAGTGGAGCTAGAAGGGGGGTTGAAATGAAACGAAAGGGAAATGTTTATGTAGTAGTAACTATGTTGAAGTAAACTTCATGACAACCTGAATCACATAAATAGCATTGTAAGTAAAGAGATTCTTATGTCTTGAGCATCCACAAAACAACTTGTGACAATTCTCTCACTCATGAGAGGTTCAATAATTTTTGAAAATGATATTCAGAAACATATATCTGCATCACAGGTGAGCACCAAAAAACAATTGTTACATACAACTGTATATATATAGGAAAACTGATTATTATATAATCAAAAACTTTTTCCTCAAGTACTCGAGGTTCTAGAATATATCATTTACTTCATCAGAATAGTGGTATCTCAAATTCCACTGATCTTCAAATTCATTGAACTATAATAAATCAAACAAAAAATTTTAAAGTGTAAGAAGAAGAGAGTAGAATATTAGAAATTTTCGTGGTTGAAAAAATAAGAGGAAATTCCTCTATTTATAGCCAACAAAGGGTAGTATGACCATGTGCTTATTGTCCCTTATCATAAAAGTTATGACCCTTCGGAAAAGTGACAATCCTTTGGAAAAGTCACAACTCTTTGGAAAGTCACAACTCATCTGAAAAGTCACAATGCTTTGTAAAGTCACAACTTATCGGAAAAGCCACATTCTGTTCGAAAAGTCACAACTCGTCAGAAAATTCACAGCCATTCGAAAAAGTCAGAACTCATCAGAAAAGTCACAGCCCTACGAAAAATCAGAACTCATCAGAAAAGTCACAACCTTTCAAGATAACATATCTTCTTCAAATAGATATAGATGGGTGTTTTAAGTAGGGGTATTATAATAATTTAACATTCAAGTTATGGAGTTAATGCTTTTAAGGTAGTATAGAATAGAATATATATAATATATTTTGTGTGTAAAATGTATATTTAGATGCACTCGATCGTAGATCTGTAAAGATTGATTGAAGCCGTTATTCACACATAACGGAATTTAGTAATTGCTCTCTACCAATTTACCAATTTATGTGATATAGTTTGATTTGACATATAATTAAACGACAAAAAAAAGATAGAGTTTTAAAACTTATGATCTAAAATTTGTTATAAATGTTTTTTGTGACTATAAATAATTATTTTATGAAGAATAAAATAGTCCTTTTGGTGTGATATTCTTATTAAATATATATATATATATATATATATATATATAATTCTTTTTTTGATTCATTAAAAACAAATATGAGTGATATATATTGAGACATATGGATGGAGTGAGTAACGCCTGTGCGTTGTTCACACAAAAGGGAAGGTTGGCAAGTACTTGGAAGTAGTAAACGGAAACTAATTAGTCACTTTATTTTGTCATCTTGCTCACTCATTTGATCTGTCAGGATTCAGTTAAGATTGTCAAATTCAATTAAAAAAATAATATAAACATCCATTGATGGAAAAGACTATACAGTATACACCCTTTGAAAACGCAATAATTAAGCAGGTTAAATTTAAGCACAACAAAAAGGGCAAAAGCTAGTGCAATTGCAAATATTACCAGCTCCTTAACTTAATTTTGTAGAGCAGGGAATTTTTTTTTTCTGTTTTTAGAGTCCTTTCAAGTTTTATGTTATAAAGAGATTACTATATTATTGTGATTAATGGTTTTGTGAATCAATATATATTCCTTTGCGAAAGTAAAGGGGTCCTTGAACCATTATTTTTTTTTCGAAATAAACTTCGAAAAACATGTTTTATCATGAAATTTTAAAATTTATTTTGAAGTTAAATTCCGGATCTTTTTAAAAAAATAAATAATAACAAAGCATTATTAATTATTTGTTTTCACTTCAAATTACTCACAAAAATTCTAAAATAACTCTAACTTTATGTTACAATATTCTTGCAACTTTTTTTTACCACACATTATCAGAAGTACTAAGGAAAGGAATAGAACGGGCTGTCATTTGGACCAGTCTCTGAAACCAATTGACCCTGTCAAAATAAGCTACATGTGAAGTTCCCTGTGTCTGTCCTTTACCTGAGATGCAACACATTGTACACTTTATTACTCCCATAAAAAAGTTATGTGAGTATACTTTTTCTTTTTTATTGTAGGGAAAGATATTTAACATATTCTTGAATTATTTAAAATGGGTTAATTTTGCTTCTCACTATATTCTGAAAAATAAATGGACATTACGTAAAGATTGTTATTTGAAATAATAAATTCAATTCATAATCATCTGAGTAAGTTTTTGTTCAAGTCTTCATAATTATTAACTATTAAAAAGAAGGGTATTTCTTTTTTATATCTATTTTGCCAGTTAGAGGCCAATCTTTAGAATTCTTTTCTAATATAATGGGCATTTGTTTGACGAAAAATAATCAAAAGTAAAATTAACACATTTTGAAGAGTTCAAAAGTATATTTGACCATTTTTCCTTTATTGAATTAACAATCGAAAAATAATCGAAATAAGAACTTAAACTTAATTAAGAAGTAACTTGACTAAGATTTCACAATATATAAATATAACAAAATGAAATAATTTTGAGTAAGTGCAAGCTAATAAAGTGTTTCATACAATCACAATATATAAATATAAAAAAATGAAATAATTTTGAGTAAGTGCAAGCTAATAAAGTGTTTCATACAACTTTGACAGATTGTTGCCGCATTGTAAAATGATAATTATTCAAGAAAAACTTTGAATAAGATAAATGTTCTTAATTAGGATTCAGATATATTTAACTAATCAATTCTTAAAATTTTAATTTAATGTTTTTCATCATTTCAAATAATCTTTCAATGATTAATTGTTTCAATAGTTCCCTACCGTGTTAGTAACAAACTAATCTATATCAATATCATATTATATAATTTAAAGTATTAATGTCCTTAGAAATGTTTGATTAAATTTTTTGTTCTTCAAAAAAAAAAATACTATAATAGGGGCATGATATATCCCTCAATTTTGTCATATAAAGTTGATATACCCTCCTAACAAAAGTAGTTCACATATGTCCGTACCGTTACAAAAGTGACTCATATATACCTTTACTGTTGCAAAAGTAAAAAAAAAAAAACTTCTAATATATATATATATATATATATATATATATATATATTATTTTTTTAAAAAAATCATGTATTTGATCTTTTTCACACATAAATTATATTTTGACTTTTGATTATTATTATTTGGGTTTTTTATACTTAATTATTTTCTTTCATTCTTTAGTGTAAAAATAGAAGAAATGAAAAGAAAGAAGTGTGAATGAGAAAAGATTAAAAAGTTAAGAAAGAATTTAACCATCAAAACAATAATAGTTATTATATATGTAATAAAAACATTAGGGGCATTGATGAGTGGTGGATTTGCACTCATCGGAGGCTTTTATTTTAATGATTTTATGGCACTCAAGTAGAAAAAGAGGTTAGTTACTCTTTGAAATCTTTTAATTTCAGGTATTTGTTGCTGGGAGGAAAAATGATGCAGAAAAGTGGAAAAAGAGCTTAAACTGGCAGAAATTGAGCCCAAAATATTGCACATGTGGAGGAAGGTTTGCTTTTGCGAAGGGTCAACTTGCCGTGAAAGGTCGCTTAAGCGACCACGCAAGATTCACTTTTGCGAACTGGCCAAAATTGATGGAGTTCGCTTAAGCGATGAGAGTTTTGCTTCTACAATGTTCGCTTAAGCGAACTCCTATCCGCTTTTGCGAACTCTGCCTAGTAGGTCAAGGGAAAAATTGACATTTCTCAGGCATTGGACCTAAATTTAGAAAATTTGGCTAGAGGGGAACGTTATTTGTCATCCATGATTTGTTAGAGAAGATTAGAGAGGGAGAAAAACTCATCTTCTTAACTTAGAGTATATTTCTTGTTGTTCTTAATTTTGGGTTGAGACTTTGAAGGAAAGTTGCCTCATAATTCATCCTTTGGTTTGAAGAATGTGTTTCTAATATTATTATCACTTCTTATCATATCTTCTTTCCCTTACTTTGTATTGCATGAATTATGTGTGTAATTTCTAATTGAGGTTGGGTTTAGTGCTTCAAATAGACAAATACTTAGGGTCTTTGATTCCTCATTTATTAATTTAGTATTTCAATCCATGCTTAACATTTATTAAATGAGTTTAGTCTAATTTTCATGTTTAAATTTATGAGTACAGAGTGATGCTCAACTCTAGCGTCCGATCTTTATGGGTTGTTTGAAAATAAAATCCGTAAAGTATAAAATTAGATTGATAATCACATTTTAGTTTTGAATCTTGAATTTGAGACCGAAATGAGAGAATTTAGGTTTTTATTGTTAAATGCAAGGCTTCCTTGAAAGAGAGATATACATTAAGGTATTAGATTGTTTTGTGGAATTACATAATTAAGACTGAAATGAGATGTTATTATATAACACTTTGAGACCGAAAGGAGACGAGGGTTAATTTATGATGTCGTCGCCTACCTATGTGTAGATGACCATTTGTTGAGATTGCAATAAATCATTGAGTGAGTGTTGAAGTCCGAATTTCCCAATTCCCGATTATCCCTTGCTTGATTTGTTCTTTGTCCAAAGATTTCATTTGTATTACTAAATCATTCTCTTAATTTGACAATTGTGTATTGTTGTGTTTAGATTCAAGCTTGTAGCTATTGGTTCTCTATCCTTTCAATCACCGACAAATTGGTTTATGTGGGATTCGACCCCAACTCTTTGTTGGGTATTTTATTGACCACGACCGCTTACTTTTTAAATTAGTTTTGAAGAGTAGTTTGAGCGTTATAAAAAATGACGCCGCTCCCAGAAAATAATTAGGCGCATTGAATTTATTTAGGGATTCTAGTTTACTTATTTCTATCTAAATTGTGAATACTTGTCTTTTCTTTGTCTTGTGTTGTTCCTATGGCTTCTTGTGATAAAGAAATGCTTGAGAGTTGTAAGACCTATGTTGATGACCCATGACCTTATTGTGAAGAAATGGGTGTAGTGAGTCAATCTAGGCTCATGAACTTGGCCCAAAGGCATAAAGATATTGAGAAGCACCTATATCTAGTGTCCCAATTGTGGGATAAATTTTACAATTTGCACCTTAATCGGTGTTTTGAGATGATTTGACTTGGGTTTGGAATTGATACTTTGGAGACCGACGAGAGATCAAGAATGGGAGTATGTGATGCTCCTCTCCAAAAGGTCAACAAGGATGAAATAGAGTTAGAGTCTCAAGAAGAAGGGGTTATGTTTAACAAATATGAAATTGTGGGCATTGCACCCAAACCAAGTAAATAATACTCCAAGATGCCGAAATCAAAGAAATGATACTAGAGTTTCAAGAAAAAGCCATAAGGATCATATATGGGAACTTTAGTTCATTTGAAAGTTAGAGTATCACTCACTTGAAGGCCAAGAATTATGAAGTCCAATGTTCACATGGCTTAGTGATCCTTTCACTCTTTCCCAATGATCCAAAACGAAAACATGATTCGAAGTTGGGCAAGAAATTCAGGGGACAACTATGGTGAATTTCTTGAAGCTCTTTGGAACTCCCCATGATCTTCAGATAGAAAGTGACCTAAATTTTGAGCGACGGTTCATTGCCTCGAAGTGGAAACACAAAGGGTGATGTACCTAGCGTCGTGTCGTGATGTTAAATTGTGTTCTTCACGGAGGCACCCCATCAATATCAAACTTAGTTTAATTTTGAGTCTTTTAATATTTTTTAGATTAGGTTTAATTTTTTTTTTGACTAATCCTCATGATTTTAGAGTTTTTGGAATTAATTGAACATGTTTGGAGGCGTCAATCTTGTAGGAAATGAGATTCGGGACTAAAACCGCATCAAAATATAACTTGGGAAAGATTTTAGGTGCCTAGGCTCGCCCAACAAGACAGGGCGGATTGCCCAATAGACCTAGAGTCCGAAAAAATGGAAAGTAAGTGGCCTACGAAAAAGGGCCCTCAGAAGTCACAAAAGCAAACAGATGTTTGCTTAAGAAAAGTACGCAAATGCGGGTCCCTCTCGCAAAAGCGTCATTACTTAAGCGGTTGCACTCACTTAAGAAAACCCTGCACTTTCATGGGAGAAATGTCGCTTAAGCGAAGGTAAGTCATTCAAAACAAGAGAGCAGAAGCCAAACAGGCAAAACCACCAAAAATAAAAAGCTCACGCCTATGCTCTTCTCCTTGATAATGCTCAAATCATCATCCAAAACTAATTAAAAGAGTGAGTGATCGTAGTCATTAAAAAACCCAACGAAGACTCGGGGTCGAATTCCACAGAGAATGGTATATCGTAGAGAATTATTTATCAAGATATTTGGACTTTAAAATTAGCTCTTTTGCAATAGTAAGAACAATTGGGTTTATGGTACCACTAAGTTAATATAAAAATTCAATTAGCAACTCCACAATTAAACGAAAATATCAATGAAATCAAGAGTTAACAGGTAATCTAGAGGTGCGAGGATTGGATATCAATGTCACATAGGGGTGATTGTGTTGTTCTGTAGTGATGAACATTCATGAATAGGCTAAGTAAACTTCAATGATGCTAATTATCTTTCGATCTCAAAGCATTTATACCTAGAAATCTCCTTTCAGTATCATCTAAATGTCATTCCTAAACAACCAAATACCTTACTCTATCCTCTCTTTCAAGAACATGACAAATAGATCTGACCCATAACCTTTCTTTTGAGCAAGCTACATACATCAAACCGAAATTGCTATTATTGAACTAATTACCCACACCAATCAATCTCTTTCGAGCAACAATAGGAGATTGGAAGTAGGAATTAAGTTTGCAACATTAACCCTTCAGTTAACCTCATAGTAATTAGACCAAATTCATGCATGAACAACAATAAAATAGAGCATAACACAATACCCATTACATTAAATCAACATCCAATTCCATTAGAGCACCCCTAGATCTTGGGGTTCTAGTTACCCATCACAAAAAGTAAAGAAATTATACCTTCGGTGAAAGTACCATGGGTAAACTGAAATCAAACAATTATGAGTATACCTAAGTGTTTATAACCCTAAATCTTCAATTCCCTTTTATCAATAGTGATTTTAACATTAAAAAAATTTGGGATTTTTGATTGGCAAATGACAAGGGTTTTCAAGAACTTGAGTTGTAAAGTAAAATGGTGATTGTGAACTGATTTTAACTATTTTTTTGAAATGGTTTTCACCATTTAGTTCTAAATATCTTAGGTAATGTTTTCAAGTAAATATTTTCAAATTCAAATCCCATTTTTGGAATTGAGTTTTAAAGTTTATTTGACCCATTTTTCAAAGTGTATGATATGGGTGTTATTTTTTTCGAAATCTTATTGTGATTACTTGATTGGATTAGATTGTGAGACTTTGGACATTGTTAGGAAAGAAAAGACTCAAGTCTTTGATTGACTTTTGATTGAATTGAGGTAAGTGACTTCTTAAACCTTGTAGAATCTTGTATTTTCCTTCATTTTGTGTGTTGGGGAGTCATGAAAATGTGTGTTGGAGAGTAATGAGAATGAGGTGATGGGTTCAATTGTTCTACTTTATTGATATTTATGAATAAAATATTGATTAATAAAAAAGGAAATGTATTTATAGTCGTGCTTTGTGAATAACCTTGTTGTGAACTCTAATTTGTTGATTGACGAAATTCTTGATGACATCATTGTGGATTAAATTGCTTAAGTTTTATCATCTCTTCCTTATAGTGTGAAATTACTTATTTGCATCATGATGAGACATGTTGTGATTATGCCGAAGGAAAATGGTTCCGACAAGTGATATTATATAAAACCGAATGGAAATGGCTCTGGCTAGTGATATTGTGATGAAGGAAATGATTTAGACAAGTGATATTGTATAAAACTGAAGAAAAATAATTCTAGCTAGTGATATTATGTCGAAGGGAAATAGTTTCGGCATGTCATATTACATAAAGACGAAAAGAAATGATTCCAACTAGTGATATTGTGCGAAAGGGAAATGAATTTCGGCAAGTGACATAATATAAAACTGAAAGGAAATGATTCCTGCTAGTTATATTGTGCCAATTGAAAATGGCTCTGGAAAGTGTTTGACTATTATGATTTGATGAATTTGATACTTGTGATTCATATACCTGATACTTGTGATTCATTTACTTGATACTCGTGATTGATCTACTTGATACTTGTGATTGACATACTTGACACTTGTTGGTTGTTGAACTGAGACTATTGGACTGTGATTGTTAAGCCTTGTGAACTCTTAATTGTAAGACTGTTAGATTGAGCTTATTTCTAGCTAAGTTTTACCTTGTTTTGTAGGTTGCTTGCTGAGTATTATGTTTTTTTATACTCACTTCTTGCTTCTACACTTGTGTAGGCTCTGAGCCCGGACCCATGTGATCTTTCTTCTTCACCTCTCCGAGGCTATCAAAGGTTTTTGAGAGGTAGCTACTTTGTTATCCTGGCGAACCCTCTTGTTCCTTATTTTTTATGCTTTGTTCTATTCAAGAAACAAAGACATTGAGACGTGTATTTATCTTTAGAATTCGGTATTATTATACTAGTGGCTTGTATACTTGACAACCAGATTTTGGGGGTTATATAGAATGACTAGGTTTTCCGCAGTTATGCTATTATTGTTTTACTTTCTGCTTTTTCTTTCATTTTTTTTTGGATTTAAGACTGACTTTTCTTCGTGGGATTAGACGAGTGCTATAGGTGTGCAAAAATTGAACAAACAGATAAATCAAAACTAAAAAGTTTTATTGGCTTATTGTTACTGGGTTAACGTTTATTTAATGATTTTATAAAAAAATATATTATTGGTTTATCAATTTGATATTGGTTTTTTAATATTGAGTTATTAGATTAACCGACAACCCATTAAGAATATAATAATTTGCTATTTTAATTTTTATACAAATATAAATATCAAACAAAAAATATTAATATAATCACTATATTAGACTTTCACGGCAATTTTTAAGTCATGACAATTGTGCTTAGGGCTGTTTATCAGAGGGATCGAGTGGATAATTTTACTTAACGATTTAACCGATGGGTATCGATTTTTAAATTGACTAATCCTCTAGGCAACATATATCGATTGGTTCAGTAACATATTAAAAATAAACCATACGATTATCGGGCGGTATATCGACTAACCTCTAATCTCTATAGTAGATTTTTTTTATGAACACACTTTACAAAAATGATGACTTTTAAGCAGTAACATGATCAAATGGATAAATTGATTCAGATTTAACTGATTGTCCCATTTTCATTGCCTAGTGAAGCATCTTTGCTAATGACTCAATAAATTGCTGCATACTTCTCATGTATATAGCCCCAGTGCTCTTCTGAGTTTCCTGACTTGCTCCCTGTTCTTTAAAGCAAAATAGATAATTATAGAAAAGTCATTAGGTTTTCATGGCTTTACCACTTTAGCCTTTAGGAGTAAGGACTAACAAAAGAAAAATATATAATTACTCTTATATACTAGTTTTTTGACACGTGCATTGCACGTGATTACCAATTCCAAAAATTTATGTTATAGTAAATAGTATTGCTTAGTTAAGCAAATATTTGAATAATAAGCTTAGTAAAAATTAATATTGCAGATTCTTTTGTAAATGTTTAACGTGGATCGTCATATATATCTCTTATTCACGCAAACCTATGAAGATGATCAATGAACATTTTTATTAGTTAAATGCAATAATTTATATATTTATTTCAATTTGATGAGGTTCAATCATGTAATTAGTATTATCTCACTAATACTACCTTATAGAAAATATTTGCTTATTATTTTTTTGTCATCGAACCAGATGTGTTTTGCATGTGTATTCCACGTTAAATTTAAATGTCATATGAACATGTGAAGAGAAAAACTATATTTTATCTATTCACATATTTTCACACTTGTTGTGATTCTTTTTTTTTTTTTAAACTTGAAACATTTTAAAATAATATATTTTGAAGTTAGAAGATCTTGTTAACTTGATAATACATTTGTGACATATATATAATACTTTAATTTAATACAAATACCTACCCAAATATAAATATATATTTGCATTAATGAAAATATTTATCTCATAAAATTAACTATTAAATAAATAATAAAAATTAAACTAATACAAACTTCAACTGGCGTTATTACAAATCATATGAACTTTTCTTCGTCTAAAGTATTGAAATATTAAGAAATAGTAAATAAGTAAAACAAAAGGGCAATGTTGATATAGTAATAACTATTTTGAAGCAAACTTCATGAGAGTCTAAATCACATAAGTAGAATTGATAAATAAATTCATTTCTTTTGTCTTGAGTATCGAAAATAAATCGTGGCAATTCTCTAAATTTTGGAAAAGTTATTCAAAAGCATATATAAACATCACAAGAGAAATTGTTAAAAAAAACAAATGAATTTAGATTATATCATGTTAACTTCTTATATTGGAACACTACATATATGTTAAGGAAAAAAATAATTATTATATCATCAAAATTATTTTCCTCAAGCACTCGAGATTATGGAATATACTCTCTTAGGATAGAACGACTTACTTCATCAGAATAGTGGTACCCCATATTCTGCTAAACTTCGAACTCACTCAACGGCAATAAATATAACATCCCAATTTTTTTTGGAACTAAGTCTAGAACCATCCTTCGTGATGAGTAGGATTTTACCAAGGAATTTAAAATTTCTTAAGTATTAAGGTCAGGTCACTAGATATAGCACCTTGAGTTCCAAAAAGAATTAAAGAGAATTCATTCAAGTCATTCCTAGGTTCTTCTAAGTTTTGGGTCAACTTAAAACGACCATAACTTTCAGTATAGATTAGTTAGGAGACCCACAAGATATCAAATGAAAGATCTCTGAGTCCTCTTTTCAAAGACACCGAGTTTGCTAATTTTCGAGCTCATATGAGGGAGATATGCCCTTTTGAAGTCAGGCTATCCATTTAAGGAAAGTTACCCAAAAATAGGAGGGGTCTTTTAGTCTTTTCCTTACCCCACTTATTCTAAACGTGAATTTCACCCAATTAAGGGTCTAAACTGATTAGAAAAAGTTTCATTCATCTCCAAAAGTGTTTAGGGTTTTAGAGAGAGGATTCAAGAGGAGAAAAAGTTCAAAGTTTCAAACGTTCGTTCAAGAAATTTAAGATTTTGCCAGAAACCTAGTTCCTTGAGGTATGTAAGCTTCCGTAGTGTTGGGTTTGTTCACCCACACGCCAATCATGAGTTTCTTTTGGGAATCTATCCATAAATATTGAGCAATTTAATTTCTTGATATGTGTTCTTGAAGTTTCCATATCTATTAAGTTTTGATGTAAAATTCTACTTGGGTCAACTTCAAATGACCATATCTCTTAGAATATAAAGAGTTATGTGGGTCATAACCTATAAATTAAAGGTATTTGAATCTGTTTTTATTGCCATCAATTTCGTATCAATCAAATTTTTGAGTAAAAAGTTATGACTATTTTGGTAACATGATAATGTGGTGTTACGAATTAGCTAACGGGAAAATCTTAAAAAAAGTTTGTGTTTTAACCTCCAAGAAAACCCTAAGCGAATTTCTTGACTAATAAAAGGCTCAAACCAATCAGATTTTCATATTTTAATGCATCATTCTCTTCTCTCTTAAACCCTAGAGCAAAACCATGAGGAAAAATCAAAGTAGAATACTCCATTCAAGATTCTTTCAATTCTTTTCAAGATTCTTCTTCAGATAAGTCTTTCTCCTAGTGTTCCATTCTTTTAAATTCTAATTCCTCTGTACAATTATGAATCACTAATGAAAATCATAATTTTTGGCCATAGAAATTTCAAGAAACTAATTCAAGAATCTCAAGAAAGATTTTCTTGATCGTTTACCTTCAAGCTAGGGTTTCAAGGCTTCTGATCAAGATTCTTCAAGAATCTTGTTCTTCTAGGTATGTAAAGCTATCATAGTATTTGACTAGTTCGTCCTCATGCCCTACAACTTCTTTCAAGTAAGTAAAAGAGAAATCTAGGATTCTACCCCTAGATTTGAGTATTCTTAAGATAAGTTAATTTGAGTTCTTGAGTTCATGGTTCTTTCAAAAACTATATTCCTAATTATTGAGTTTTCATATTTTTATTGAGATCCTTGAGTTGATTTGTTCATGTCTATAATTTAGCATGAACCCTATTTTGATTTATAAATCTTGAGAAGTTTTTCAAAGACAACAGTTAAGTTTTAAATTGAGTTTTAAGGAGGTAAGTATGAGAATGCGAAGATTCGTATACATGAGTTCCATATGGTTATTTATACCCTTGAGTCGAGATGTTCCTACCCATAAATTCTGGATGAACACCATCAGTTGAGTATCTTTGAGAGGAGTAGTATCTTCAAGTTCTAAGTCTTGAGTATTGAGTTCCCGATCATTTCGGGATTATATTCCTAATCATGAGGCTACTACATGTTACCCATGAAGGTCTTTGAGTTGAGTAGTTCATACCCATAATTCCTCCTGAACCTATGAGTCGAGCAATCTTGAGATGTTGAGTCCTTGAATAGAGTAGTTCATGCCCATATTTTTGCATGAACCCTCTGAGTAGAGAATTCTTGAGATGAGTAGTATCATTGACTGCTTGAGTTCTGGAGTTGTTGAGTTCCAAGTATTGAGTTCTATGCATGGTTTGTGAAAGCCTTGAATTGAGTCGTTCACGTCCATAATTCGGCATGAACCCTATTTTAAGAACTTCTTTTTTACAAATTGTTTTAAACTTGTTTTAAAGACTTGAGCACTGAGTTCAGGAAGAGTACAACTAAGTTAATTTTCTTTAAAATGTTACATGGAAACTAAGTATTTCCAAGAGTAAATTATTTTACATTTAAGATGAGAGGAAATTGAGATTTCCAAAAGAGTTTTGAGCTGTTTGAGTAATTTCTCTTTTAAGAGAAAGATTTTGAGTAATAATCTCAAACCACAGAAAGAGTTATGTTTTTAAACATATTTCTCAATCCACAGAAAGAGTTATGTTTTTAAACATATGAGTTGAGTATATTTTTGGGAGTAGTATAGAGTACTGATATGGGGACGAGTTCAGATAACTCAAATCTCCATAAACCATGTAGCAAACGTGGGTAGAAAGGGTCATAATTTTTATATGATTCCTTAATATTTTTTAGCATAGACTAGTGGATCCACTTAGTTGAGAGGTTCTATACCCTGGCAAAGTATAGGATTGTTCTGGCAGCGTGGGCGAGACGTTGTATCATCACATAACTCATAGTGATGGTTGTCGGTTAGAGAATCTCCCATAGAGTTATAATATATGTTTATATACAAACTGAGTATTATTGTATTTTTGCATATAACTGAGTTATTGTCTATTGTTTTAAAAAGCCTTCCATATATTGCAATTTTTATTATTGCTTTATCCTTGAGTATCTTATTCTTGAGTTGAGTATCTTGAGTTGAGTACCTTTGAGTTAAGTATCTAATCTTTGAGTTGAGTATCATATCTTTGAGTTGAGTATCTAATCTTTGAGTTGAGTATCATATCTTTGAGTTGAGTATTTAATTTTTGAGTTGAGTATCTTATTCTTGAGTTCAGTTGTGTTGAGTTGAGTGAGTTGAGAAGAGGTAAGTAAGTTTCCTTTTTATCAAGTTCAAGCCTATGTTTATGCTTTAGAATTCCCCTTACATGCTCGTATATTCCACGTACTGAACCATTTGGCCTGCATCATTTCATGATGCAGATACAAGTATTCAGGATCATCAACAGGTGTTTCGTTGAGGTCATGTGATATTCCAGTTAGCTTTGGTGAGCCTTCTTATATTTCGAAGAACTTTACCTTTACCTTACAGTTAGTAGTTTTAGATGTTGTGGGACTTGTCCCGATGTCATTCTGTAATAGTTGAGGCTTCATAGATAGATAGAGTTGAAGAGTTTCCTGTATTTAATTTCTTTTGAGTATTGTTCAGTCTTTCTTAAAGTTGACATTCAGTTTTAAGCTTGTGTATGCTTGAGTTAGTCTTCCGCTTGTAGTTAGCCAGGATGAGGGTTCGCTTGGGCACCAGCAATGGTTCTCGAGTGCCGACCACGTCCAAGATGTAGGCTCGGGTTGTGAAAAACTTGGTATCAGAGCATAGAGGTCAAGAGTCCTAGGGTGTCTATGAAGCCATGTCTGTAGAGTCCTAGTTATCAGTGTGAACTGCGCCACATATATAATTAGGAGGCTGCAACATTTATGAACTATCTAACTTCTTTCATACTCTTAATCGTGCAATAGAGCTATGTCATAGAGATTTGTTCATACTCGTGTGTTTCTTAGATTCATTCGACTACCCGTCATACTAGAGGTGGTTGAAAAGAAATGTCAATCCTTTATCGATGAGTTGCTCTTAGCAAGAGTTTTGAGGAAGTAATGAGACTCCAGAGGGGCTTGAGAGTAGCCCATGAGTGAGTTAAGTGTTGAGTTTTAGAGGAATGCACTCTTGTTCATATAAATCATGCGTGTGCGCTAAAAGCAAGTTGTACACTCTTCCCTAAACCTTATTCAGCTGAGACCTTTAACAGGATGGTATGTTTAGAGCTCGGGTAGTATTTTTGCCCTAAAAGATAGTATGAATTATGAGATTATGATTAGTAGTAGTGAAAATGCCCTGAATTAGAAGAAAGTATGTAGAGGTTCAGTAATCTAAGGAAAAAATGATAGTGATGGGGCAGATTATGTGATTGCAATCATGCACCCAATCAATTATAAGTGATGAGTTTCCCTTATGAGTAAAATAAGGAATAATAATGTTGTAGAGATTTATAGATAGAAGGAAGAGGAATAGTTACTAGTCATGATGAGATAAAGTATATATTTTAACAAGAATAGAGTTGATGTCAATGTGCCATCGTGTTAGAGAAGACTAAATTCATATGTTGGATAATCGAGAAGAGTATTCATGAGGTGGTAGACCCAAACTAGGCTTATGTATGTTGAATTGGGAAACCTTATAGTATTCAGAGGATGAAAGAACTATTTGAGATATAATGCGCAGAAAGTGAGTAAGTAGTACCTAAGTTGCGAAGTCGAATATGATGATAATTTGTGAGTATGGAGATTAAGATGTAATGATTGACTACTTGTCATAAGGTCCTAGTGGACGAGTGTTTCTAAATTGTATCCAGTAGTTGTAAGTTAGTATAGAAAACGAGCAATCATATTGATATTCGGGTTCAGTAATAAACATTAATCTTGAGTTTGAGATGAGTCTATTGACAAAAGGATGGCAACATGAGGGTGATGATGTTAGTCTTCAGATTTGATCTAGAAGACTTGACATAGAGTAGGTGAGGAATTGAGGTGATTAGCTACGATAAATATGAGTGGTACAAGTGAGATACTCTAAACCTCTTGGCAAGGGTAGTGAAGTGTGGCTAAGTAACAAGAGTAAAAGAGCATTACGAGGTGTACCGAGAGGGTATGTAATCAGAAGAGGTTAATAGAAACACCTTTGAAAGAATTCTTAGTACCTTCTTATGGAGGTTCAGTAGTCATGAGATAAGTTTCTCTCGAGTGTTACAATAAATGAGGATGTAGACCAGTTAGAGATGCTAGAATAGGTTCATAGCCTTCAATTTTCAGCTTTAGAACTAAGGGGGGAGATGATAAGATTGGAAATCAAGTCAAGTGTTGAGAATAATATAGTAATGAGTTCAAAAGAGTATGAGAGATATCTTTTCAGAGGTCCTTTTAGTAACACAACAATGTTAGAAAGAGAAGGTTAATAATCCTATCGTGATAATGATGGTATGATAATTCTGTCTAAGATTATAAATGAGGAGGAAGAAGAGAATGAGGTTTTACTATGAGAAATAACTAAATGAGATCCCTTAGTTGGTTCTGAATAGTAATGCGGGGAAATTCTAGTTGGTATGGAAGAGATGATAATAGTAACCCCATTCCTTACCCAGTCCAGTCATCATTCGAGGACGAATGATCCCAAGGGGGAGATATTGTAGCACCCCAATTTTTTTTTGAACTAAGAACCATCCTTCGTGGTGAGTAGGATTTACCAAGGAATTTAAAATTTCTTAAGTATTAAGGCCAGGTTAGTAGATATAGCACCTTGAGTTCCAAAAAGAATTAAAGAGAATTCATTCCTAGTTTTTTCTAAGTTTTGGGTTAACTTAAAATGACAATAACTTTCAGTACAATACTAGTTAGGAGACCCACAAGATATCAAATGAAAGATCTCTGAGTCCTCTTTCCAAAGCCACTGGGTTTGCTAATTTTTGAGCTCGTATGAGGGAGATATGCCCTTTTGAAGTCAGGCTGTCCATTTAAGGAAAGTTACCCGAAAATAGCAGGGGTATTTTAGTCTTTTCCTTACCTCCACTTATTCTAAACGAGAATTTCACCCATTTAATGGTCTAAACTAATTAGAATAAGTTTCATTCATCCCCAAAAGCATTTAGGGTTTTAGAGAGAAGATTCAACAGGAGAAAAAGTTCAAAGTTTCAAGCGTTCGTTCAAGAAATTCATGATTTCGCCAAGAACCTAGTTCTTTGAGGTATATAATCTACCATAGTGTTGGATTTGTTCACCCACACGTCAATCATGAATTTTTTTTGGGAATCTATCCATAAATATTGAACAATTTAATTTCTTGATGAGTTCTTTAAAGGTGTTCTTGAAGTTTCCTTATCGATTAAGTTTTGATTTAAGATTCTACTTGGGTAAACTTCAAATGACCATATCTCTTAGAATATAAAGAATTACGTGGGCCATAACCTATCAAATTATAGGTATTTGAATCTACTTTCCAAGGCCACTAATTTCGAATCAATCCAATTTTTGAGTAAGAAGTTATGACTATTTTAGTAACCTGATATCGTGCTGTTACGAATTAGCCGATGGAATAATATTAAAAAGTGTCGTTTTTGTCTTTTTACCTCCAAGAAAAACCTAAACGAAATTCTTGACCAATAAAAGGGTCAAAACAATATTATTTTCATCTTTTAATCATCATTCTCTTCTCTCTCAAACCCTAGAGCAAACCCCAAAGGAAAAACAAAGTAGAAGACTCCATTCAAGATTCATTCTATCTTTTTCAAGATTATTCTTCAATGCAAGTCTTTCTCCAAGAATTCCATTCTTTTCAACTCTAATTCCTCTGTACAATTATGAATCACTAATGAAAATTATAATTCTTGGCCATAGAAATTTTAAGAACCTAAATCAAGAATCTCAAGAAAGATTTTCTTGATCGTTTACCTTCAAGCTAGGATTTCAAGGCTTCTAATCAAGATTCTTCTTCAAGATTCTTCAAGAACCTTTTTCTTCCAAGTTTGTAAGGCTATCATAGTGTTAGACTAGTTTGTCCTCACGCCCCACATTTTCTTTCAAATCAGTAAAAGAGATATCTAAGATTCTACCCTTAGATTTGAGCATTCTTGAGATAAGTTGATTTGAGTTCTTGAGTTCATGGTTCCTTTAAAAATTCTATTCCTAATTATTGAGTTTTTATATTTTTATTGAGGTCATTGAGTTGATTTGTTCCTATTTATAATTCAGCATGAACCATATTTTGAGTTATAAATCTTGAGAAGTTTTTCAAAGCCAAAACTTAAGTTTTAAACTGAGTTTGGAGGAAGTAAATATGAGATTGAGAAGATTTGTATGC
Organism: Solanum chiquidenum; assembly: GCA_029582725.1. Taxonomy (NCBI): domain Eukaryota; kingdom Viridiplantae; phylum Streptophyta; class Magnoliopsida; order Solanales; family Solanaceae; genus Solanum; species Solanum chiquidenum. The sequence continues at coordinate 85,280 of JAJOOS010004858.1, forward strand.
ATGAGTTCCATATTGTTATATAGACCCTTGAGTCGAGTCGCTCATACCCATAAATTTCGCATGAACACCATCAATTAAGTATCTTTGAGAGGAGTAGTATCTTGAAGTTCTAAGTCTTGAGTATTGAGTTCCTAATAATTTTAGGATTATATTCCTAATCATGGGACTACTACATGTTACCCATGAAGGTCATTGAGTTCAGTAGTTCATGTTCATAATTCCGCATGAACCGTTTGAGTCAGCAGTCTTTAGATGAGAGGTATCCTTGAGTCCTTGAGTTTAGTAGTTCATTCCTATAATTCCACATGAACCCTTCGAGTTGAGCATTCTTGTGATGAGTAGTATCATTGAATGCTTGAGTTCTAGGGTTGTTGAGTTCCACATATTTAGTTCTATGCATGGTTATCAAAAACCCTGAATTGAGTCATTCACGTCCATAATTCGGCATGTACCATATTTAAGAAGTCTTTTTTTTACAAATTGCTTTAAAACTTGTTTTAAAGACTTGAGCACTGAGTTGAGGAATAGTAGAGCTAAGTTCATTTTCTTTAAAATAATATATGGGAACTAAGTATTCCCAAGAGTAAATGATTTTACATTGAAGATGAGAGGAAATTGAGATTTCCAAAAGAGTTTTGAGTTGTTTGAGCACCATCTCTTTTAAGAGAAATATTTTGAGTAATATTCTCAAACCATAGAAAGAGTTGTGTTTCTAAACATATGAGCTGAGCATATTTTTGGGAGAAGTATTGAGCACCGATATGGGGACGAGTTCAGATAACTTAAGTCTCAATAAATCATGTAGCCAACGTGGGTAGAAAGGGTCATACTTGTTAGCTGATTCCTTAATGACTTTTAGCATAGAAAGTGGATGCACTTAGTTGAGAGGTTCTATACCCCGACAAAGTATAAGACAGTTCTGGCAGCGTGGGCGAGACGATGTATCATCACATAGTTCATAATGATGGTTGTTGGCTAGAGAATCTCTCATAGAGTTATATAGTATTTTTAAATACAAACTGGGTTATTATTGTATTTTTTCATACAAGTGAGTTATTGTCTATTGTTTTTAAAAGCCTTCCATACATTGCATTTTTTATTGTTGCTTTATCCTTGAGTATCTTATTCTTGAGTTGAGTAGCTTTGAGTTGAGTATCATATCTTTGAGCTGAGTATATAATCTTTGAGTTGAGTATCATATCTTTGAGTTAAGTAACTAATTTTTGAGTTGAGTATCTTATTCTTGAGTTCAGTTGTGTTGAGTTGAGTGAGTTGAGAAGAGGTAAGTCTGTTTCCTTTTTATCAAGTTCAAGCCTATGTTTATGCTTTAGAATTCCCCTTACATGCTCGTACATTCCAGGTACTAAGCCATTTGGCCTGCATAATTTCATTATTCAGATACAGGTATTCAGGATGATCAATGTCGTTTCGTTGAGGTCATGTGATATTCCAGTCAGATTTGGTGAGCCTTCTTATATTCTGAAGGACTTACCTTTACCTTACAGTTAGTAGTTTTGAGATGTCGTTGGGCTTGTCCCGATATTTTTCTGTAATAGTAGAGGCTTCATAAATAGATAGAGTTGAAGAGTTTCTTGTATTTACTTTGTTTTGAGTATTGTCAAGACTTTCTAAAAGTTCACTATTGGAATTCAATGAATTTAATTCAGTTTCAGGCTTATGTATGTTTGAGTTACTGTTCCTCTTGTAGTCAGCCAGGATGAGGGTTCACTTGGGGACCAACAATGGTTCTCGAGTGCCGGCCACGTCTAGGGTGTAGACTCGGACCGTGACAATAAATCACACCAAAAAAATTTAATTGCAAGAAGAAGAATAGTAGAATATTAAAAAAATGTGGTTGAAAAGTGAGAGGAAGTTCCTCTATTTATAGTCAACAAAAGGTAGTATGAAGAATTTTTTTTTGTGTTTTATATGAAAAGTCATGACCTTTTTGAGAAGTCACAATCCTTTGGAAAAGTCCCAACTTATTGAAAAAGTCACAACTCTTTGAAAAATTCACAACTTATTGAAAAAGTCACAACTCTTTGGAATAGTCACTACTCATTGAAAAATCACAACCCTTCAAAAAAAGTCACAACTTATCGAAAAAGTCACAACTCATCAAAAAAGTCACAAATTAAGTTAGGGATATTATAGTAACTTTACATTCAAGTTAGGAGTTCATGCTTTTAAGGTAATATATATTTATTTTGTATTTTATTGTCATCTAACCAGATGTGCTTTGCATGTGTATTCCACGTTAAATTGCTTAGATGTCATATGAACATGTGAAGAGAACAACCACATTTTATATATTCACATATTTTCACATTTGTTGTGAGTATTTTTTTTTTTAAAAAAACCAACAACTCGGACCACTGAAATATTAAGAAATAGTAACTAAGTAAAACAAAAGGGCAATGTTTATATAGTAATAACTATTTTGAAGCAAACTCCATAAGAGTCTAAATCACATAAGTAGCATTGATAAATAAAGTCATTCTTCTATCTTGATCATAAAAAACAAATCGTGACAGTTCTCTAAATTTTGGAAAAGATATTCAGAAGCATATATCTACATCACAAGAGGAATTGTTAACAAAAACAAATGAATTTATACTACATCATGTTAACTTCATATATTGGAACATTACATACTAATGTGTATATTAAGCAAAAAAATTATTATAATATCATCACAATTATTTTCCTCAAGTACTCGAGGTTATGGAATATACCCTCTTAGGATAGAACGAGTTACTTCATCAGAATAGTTGTACATCATATCTAAAATTTGAACTCACTCAACGACAATAAATCACACCAAAATTTTTAAAATGCAAGAAGAAGAAGAGTAGAAGATTAAAAAAATTGTGGTTGAAAATTGAGAGGAAACCCGTCTATTTATAGTTAACAAAGGGTAGTATGAACAAATGTTTTTTGTGTCTTATTTTAAAAGTCATGACCTTTTCGAGAAGTCACAACCCTTTGGGAACTTATTGAAAAAAGTCACAACTCTTTAGAAAAGTCACAACTCATCGAAAAGTCATAACACTTCGAAAAAAGTCACAACTTATCGAAAAAGACACAACTCATCGAAAAAATCACAACCTAAGTTAGGGATATTATAGTAATTTAACATTCAAGTTAGTAGTTCATGATTTTAAGGTAATATAGATCGATAGATTATGGTAAAATTTTAAATGAGGATAATATACCTAGAATAAAAATGTAAGCATGGTAACTCTAAACCAGTTAATGGTTTATCTGATAAGGAAATAAAATAATTCTTCTCCACACCATTAAGCCGTTAATTATATAATTTTAATCCGTTTCACAACCGTTTATTCGATAACCCGATACCAATAATCCAATAATCCAATATTACAATTTGGTTTTGAACACTACTAGTTATGTTGATATAAGTTATATTGGGATAAGTTATGCTTGGAGTAGATTTTATTGCTTGTTTTTTTTGTCCTATTCTAACTTATATTCATTGCATGATTTGTAAGAATAAGTTATTTGTTTACAAAAATACCCTCCAACTCATTTAGTTTTTTTTTGCATTTTCTTTGCAAGGTTTAGTTATTCATTCTCAAAAATAATAGTTCCATCTTATTTAGCTTAAATATTTTTTTGTTTGCATTTCCATGATTTCACTGTGTGTTTTTAAAATTAAAAACTTTCATCTTATTTAACTTAAAATAAAACTTCAATCTCATTTAGCTTTAAACAAAGTTTTCATATTATTTAGATTAAAAATAAAACTTTAATCTTATTTTGCTTAAAAATTAAACTTCCATTTTATGTTTATTAAAGTAAAAGAAATTTTATTATTAAAGTTATCTACATTTTAAGTTACATATAAAATATAATTTTTAAGTGAGTAATAAACTATTTAATTAAGAATATGTAATTTAATAGTGGAGTGAACATTTTAGGAGAAATCAAAATATAAATAAGCATAAGAATTAGGCAAATAAAGTCAACTAAAAATGTATTAATAAATAGAAATTCTATTTATACAATATATTTTTTGAATTGAAAAATGTATTATCATAAAAACAACGATTACTTAAGGTTGTGAATGTTATTATAAATGTTATTAAAAATTATATTAATATACATGAATATAAAAGTGGTGTATAACAAAGAGTTTAAGGGCGGAATTTTTGTTATTTTACATACTATATCCCAGGATAAGTTATCTTGGGATTACTATTCCACCCAGAGAGTGATAACGTTTCTCAGTCCTAATTGTTAATCTTGGGATAAGTTTGTAAGATTAAATAATTTAATACATAATATGAGGACCTTGAACATGATAATCTTACATCGAGATCTTTAGAGACACATACCTGATGCGGAAGACATTATCACAGAGAAAAGCGAAAACGTTAGTCGTAAATTGGTTTCTACCTCCTTGCCCTAGCCTTACGTTACCACAACCGTCAGTGATGGAATTAACGTAGAGAATATGTGGTTACCCTAATAGGTGGAGGGAGGACCAATTTATAGATGTTAAGACTTAATCTAGTACGCCCATCAAATAACCAATGTACAAACGAGATCTATTATTCATTAAATATTATTTATGGTATTACTTGGGCTACAACTAAACTTGGGCCATAAGTAAGAAATAATTACTAATTCTTACATTCTCCCACTTAGCCCAATGACCATATAACATTAATATTTCATAAACATTAGTTATGCATACAATAAATCTCTTCTATAATGTCCATCATACATACCTCAATATAACAACCTACTAATGCGAGTTATGACGGTTGTACATAAATTTTAAGCTACATACTTCCTTCCATATACTACTACATTAGCAACTTATCATACTAGGTTCATAAGCTATAAAACATATAACATTATGGTCCACAATAATGTCTCATAGAGACTTATCTTGTAATATCTCAAAACAATAATGTGTACACCATTATGAGAAACAAGATATTCATTAATGTATATCAGAAACACATAATTGAGCTCAGAGTGTAAAAACATCATAAATGTATCATTCATAAGTACAACCAAAACCCATTCTTTGAACATGTTCTTTAAATGTCTTTGGTTGTAAGCCTTTTGTTAATGGATCTAGAATCCTGAGACCAGTTCTAATATTATCAAGTAACACTCTTTGTTTCTGAACTTCTTCTTTGACAGTAAAGTACTTTAATTCCATATGTTTGACACCTTTGGAGTACCTATCGTTCTTGGAGAAGAATACTGTTACAGTATTATCACAATACATTTTCAGTGGATTGGTAATGGTGTCGACAACCTCAAGTTCTGAAATAAAGTTCTGCAGCCATAAATGCATGAATTGTGGCTTCATAACATGCCATAAAGTTTCTTTGCAGTTTTCCAGTGAGCAATTCCAGGATTACTTTGATATCTTCGTAGCATTTCGATTGCAAAACTAATATTCAGTTTTGTGCAAGTTTGAACATACATCAAACTTTTAAAAATAAAAGATAAGGAATTGTTTCCATTTCTTTTCGTTCTACATCATTCTTTGGGCATTGCATGATATTAAATTTGTCTCCTATTTGAATAGGAACTATTCCTGCTAAACAATTGTTCATGTTAAATCTCTCTAGAACTCTTTCGATATAGCCTTTTGAGATAGTCCCAATAATCCTTGTGATCTATCATGAAATATTTCTATCCCTATCACATAATATGCCTCACCCATATCTTTCATTTCAAAGTTCATAGAGAGAAAGTCATTCGTCTCACACAATTATGCCTTAAACATTAGCAGCAAGTAAAATGTTATCAAATATAAACTTAGTCCCACTGATCTTTTGGTATATACACCGATCAACAATAATCTCCTTAAATTCAAAACATGTTATGGTATCAAAAACATATTATACAATTAATTATTTTTTCTTTTCCCAAAAATAACAAAACATGTACAATTTCAGTATTCTCTCGCAGCCTCTTTTCATTGTCGTCGATTTCTAGTTCGGAAAGCCCTAATCATCGCCGGTACTCCAGTTCACCAAAATAGACGTTATTGTCACTGTCTTTGGTTCTAATCAGTGTTGGTTGTGAGTGTATTTTGTTGTGTTGTTCTGCGATCAACTCACAACAAGATCGTTATTTCTGAAAGCGTTGTCTACAGTTTTGAAATTGTTGTTGGGTTGTGCTTCTCTAACTCACATCAAATCTCCCAAATTTGCTGCACAAAGTTCATTCTCAACTTCACAAAGTTCTAATTTTAGGTTATATTCTCTATTTTCTCATGCCTTTGGACTTATTTTCTAATTTTAGGTTATTCTCTCTGAATTATAAATTTACTTGGGTTGATTATTTGAACTGTAGATTGTTATAGTGTTGAAGAAGAAAGAAATCAACAAGAGAAGCTAAAGAAAAAACTTGTCCTTGAATATTTTTGAAGGTGCGTTCTTATTTCTTAAAATTATTGAGTTTGTGGATGTTCATATAGATTTTCTATTAAAGATTTAGTCTGCGTTAAGTTGATGCGTCTTAGAAAATATCAATACACTATTGTTTATATGTTTGAGCTTTGGCTGTCTATTGTTAAGTTTTTTTTTTCAATTTTACTTGTATGAAGATAAACATTTGTCATTAATGAGTAGTGTTTTGATGTAAATTTGAGAAATTTATTATAATATCTAACTGTTGGTTGGAGTTGTGATATGATTATGAAGTTACAAGTTGAGATAGTTGTGGGAAAACATGATTCAAATTTAATAGGTATTTCTGTTATATATGAACATTTAAACTTAGAAATTAAACTTAGAATTGTTACAACCAAGTAGTTTTAAACTGTTTTGAGGATTTGTTTTGGAACACTTTGGAGAAAGTGTTTTAGAATCGATAATTCAAGTTTATGTTGTAAGCTGAAGAAAACAAAGTGAATACAAACTTTATATTGTTAAATTTATTAAAGATTACCTTTTTGTTCTTCTGATGCTTCAGTTCTTGGGATCTTTTAAGTTGGGAGAAAAAGATAGCAGAAAAGAAAAGAAAAGAAAAGAATTTAATAGAACGTTACTTAGAATGTCATTTTGGCAGAAACAATCTGGAAAATTTAAAGTTACATGTCTCTACCTAGTACTAGTTCTAGTCATTGGATAGAAATCTATACACATCACGATATAAAAGCTTAGCTTTGAAAGAGTTTAAAAGAGAAGAATTTTGTTCCTCTTGATTCTTATGGTGTTCTTTAAAAGTTTATACATGATATGAACATCCAAATATAACTTACAAAACTAATGTCTGAAATAATATAAAAGACCAAAAAAGATAAAAGAGAAGCATAATTTGACGATTTCCTATACTGCCATGAAAAATAATACAGAAGATACACAAAAGGGAACTTTGAGCAGGAACACTCTAAGGAAATAATCGAGATAGTTAAAGGGGAACTTTGAACAACAACAAGCTAAAAATAATGGTATTATAATTTCTAGAACTCCATAGCCTACAAGTTAATCTTAACAAATATACTCACTAACCATAATTTTGTTTGTGATTTTCTTGTGTTAAATAGAATTTCAATGGATAATCATGATAAAAGTTGGATGAGTTGCCTAAGATGGACAAATGAGTATATTCATGGAGTAAACAATTTTCTTGATAAGGCATTTGAACGAGCTTCTCAAGGAAATGAAATATTGTGCCCTTGCAAAAAGTGCATTAATCGATATTGGCATTAAAGAAATGTGGTGGAGGATCACTTGGTTGTTGATGGGTTCGTTGATGGTTACACTAAATGGGTTTTTCATGGAGAAGGGTCTTCCACGAGAAATACACCTCATCTAATCAATGATGATGAAGGTTCTAATTTGCGAGATGATATTGATGGGCTACTTCATGATACATTTAGAAATGTGGAAGCTGAATCGGGGCATAGAGAAGGAGTGGGAGAGGGACTATTTGAAGATGCAAAGAAATATTTTAAATTATTGGAGGATGGAAAACAACTGTTATATCTGGAGTGTGAAAACTTTACCAAATTGAGTTTCATCATTCAATTATACTTGTTCAAAACCTTGCATGGGTTGAGTAATGTAGCATTTTCAAACTTGTTAGAATTGGTAAGAGAGGCTTTTCCCTTTGCTCAGATACCAGATTCTTTTAGTAAGGCTAAAAATGTGATATAAGATTTGGGTCTTAATTATGAAAACATACACGCATGCCCAAATGATTGCATGTTATTCTAGAATGACAATGAGAAAGTTGATAACTACTCTATATGTGGGTCTTCTAGATGGAAAGATATTGGTGCTACCTCAACTAATGCAAGCTCAAAAATTCCTGCAAAGATTTTAAGGTACTTGCCTTTAAAGCCTAGGCTTCAACAGTTATATATGTGTCCTGAAATAACTGTTGCAATGAGATGGCATGATAATGAACGACCTAATGATGGAAATTTAAGGCATCCTGCTGATGGGGAAGCATGGAAAGATTTTGATCATTTACATCCAAACTTCTCTATTGATCCTCGTAATGTCAGGCTGGGTCTCTCAAGTGATGGATTCAACCCATTTTGAACCATGAGTATTTCTCATAGCACGTGACCTGTTATGTTGATGAACTATAATTTATCACTATGGATTTGTATGAAGTCAGAGTCTATTATGTTATCAATGATCATTCCAGGCCCATCATCTCCGGGAAATGATATCGATGTGTACCTACAACAAGTAATTGCAGAACTTAAGGAACTATGGGAACCTGGTATAGAAACATATGATGCTGAAACCAACCAGACTTTCCAAATACGTGCAGCCTTAATGTGGATAATTAATGATTTTCCAACACTAGCAATGTAACGACCCGAGAGCACCCCCTAGTCGTTACCGGCGTATTCGACCTCGAAGAGGTCTTATACAAGCCCTTAGAATTTATCATAACATGTATCATAGAATAAAATCACGAAAATTTTAAAACTTTTACTTTGGAAGTTCAACTTCACTTCATTTATGAAAAATAGAATCTAACTTCGTCACAATGTACCATCTAGATATAGAAGTATCGAAAATGGGACTTAGCCCTTACATCGATAAGAAGTCTAGAAATAGGAAAGTACAACAATGTCTTTCAACATAAGCAAAGAACTAAACATAGAAGCTAGATCATAGGGTCTTGTCCTCAGACTTGAGGACTCACCAACTTGGGGAAGCAACTCCAAGTGTCTTGAGAAGTAAGCTTGAATCTTCAACGGCCCGAACCTAAATGTTTGGGGAAAAGGGAGAAAATATGGGTTAGTACAATACACGTACTAAGTATGGCTACTATGCATAAAATCATTGAAACATGCGTTAAAGGATATTTAGTAAAATCATGTTTTTTTCCAATTAAATCCAATATGCACACAAAATAAGCATCATAGTCCAAACCAACATAATATCTTCCCAACATGTAGACAACCCAAACAATACCAGTGCAATGCAAAGAATAGAACCCTATAACCCAATTCAAAGACAAGTATCACATTAAACAACCTACTTCATGCATATATTCATAACATCATATTTCATCATAACTTACCAAATTCATAATGATCATACATAACATAGCTTCAACATACATAAATCATAATCATCATAAACATAAGAGAACACTACTACAACTATCTCTTAAGATCCCACAAGTGCAATGTGCAAGAGAAGTTCCATACCCTCCCTTACACTATGTAGAAACCCTTAAGGAAGCCCTAGTAAGAGTTCACCCCTTTCATACCTTTATTTACTTTTACATTAGGGAAATATTGCAATAACCGACATAGACCATGAGAGCTACATGGAATCTCGTGTTCTACTCCTACACCAAAAAGAGAGGGTTAACACTTTTACTAACATGGAGGTTTCCATATCATGAGACAACACATACCGTGGGTAATCCAGACTTGCTAAATATGAGGAAACCCATGTGGGGAGCCGGACTTACTAAACGTGAGACCCCCATCTCATTTGCATGACCTTTTGGTGCTAAGCATCTAATTCCCTTTAGTAATCATCTTTAGTCATCACATAGGTTCACATTAGCCTTTACTAGACTCTTATGTAGACATCTTACCATAGTAGCTCATATGTGTTCATAAGTGAGTAACAATCCTTTCACTTTAGAAACACCTAGCAAGTGAGTAAACATTTCACTTTACATTACATTATAATCATGAGAACTACCTTTCAATCATATAACAATCATACCATAACATACATACTTACTTCATAGCAATTTCAAGTGTAGAGGGTTAAGGATGAGGAAACTAGATCATCAACACCACAACAACACATTAGGAATATCATCATTATAATCTAAGTAATTCAACTTTCATACTTGAGTTCAAAGAAGAACCAACCTTCATACCTTCTTTCACTTCATGGGACATTCATACTTCAATTACCAAGCAATTCATAACCAATACATAATACAAGGTAATTCATGAAGTAATGACATAATCAACATCAATATAAGCAGTTGGCATATTCCCTTCATAGCCTTCAAGGCTTCATTCAAAGACTCAACCGTAATTATACATAACCTAGGGTAGAATCATCATACAAACATGAATTACATAACATCACATTCAATTCATAGCCTTCAATTAATATCCAACACAAACTAGGGTTAGAATTAGGAAAAGAAGGAGAAACATGGGTCTTATGGAGAATTCTTCAATAAACCATCAATACAACATAAATTCATCCATAATTGTTCATATAACATCAATCAAAGTCATTTTGTAACATCAATTTCACTTTAGAAAGAAGACCCGCGTTTTTGGATTGAAACCTAGAAATTGGAGAATTTGAAATTCATCTTGAAGGGGCCTCTTGGGGAAAGGAATCCCAAGAGTGATAAGCAACCATACCTTATTAACGAATTAACCACGAAAATCTGAGTTGAAACCTTGGAGAGTTGGTCTTCTTCTTGAAGGTCCAATCTCCTTCAATGGGGAGAGAAGGAGGAACTTTAGGTTTAGATCGTTGGGGTTTTGTGTTTGAGTGATAAAAGTGGAGTAAATTGACTTAAAAATCATTATATACATGTCCCCTAAAGTACCTAAAATACCCCACTTAGTTGGACTCTTTAATGAAATAAAAATCAATTTCTAAATTTCTGCATTTTCGTTGCAGAACAAGTCCGCGCGCGGAGTTGTTCCCTGAAGATATTTAGAATTAAATTTCAAGATAGAAGATTCCGCGACACAACCGCATTGCGAACAAACTCTTTGCTCCTTGGCGGAGCAACTGCGCGACGCGCTCTTGTTTCTTCCAAGAGCAATTTGCAAGCTGCTTTGGCAGCTTGCTTGGCCAAGGTTGGGATCCTCCTTGGGGTCCCTTAGGGTGGCCCCAGGGTGTTGTATTCGTACGTTCTGACCCTATAAACATATATTTACCTAATTTAAACCTGTTTACTAGATTATACCATCATACGACACTCCCAAACCTGCCCAAAACCTAAGGACACACTAGGACATATTCTTCTCTAGTTTCCGGACGTCTTGGTCGTTTCTTGATGTTTAGACTTTTACTCATCCAAACCAAGTCAATTACATTAATTTAGGTTTAGAAACATCATTTTAACTATTTTTAAGTAATTATCCATAAGGTGAGGCTCTAACTTAAGTCATAGAATTTCCGGGGTGTTACAAGCAATGCTTTCAGGATGGAGCACTAAGGGAAAATTGGCATGCCCTACTTGTAATTATGACACATGCTCTCAATATCTTAAACATAGTTGTAAGATGTGTTATTTGGGTCATCAGAGATTTTTACCTCCTGATCATCCATTGCGAAAAGATAAGAAGTCATTTGATGGTAATGAGGAGCACAGACCTGCACCTAGTCCTTTGTTGGGTGTAGAATTGCTTGAAGATTTGAATGAATTCAATAATGTCTTTGGAAAGGGTAAAAAAAAAGAACGCGAGATAATAAGGGTCTATGGAAAAAAAGATCTATTTTTTAGAATTGCCACATTGGGCATATAACAAATTAAAGAACAATCTTGATGTGATGCACATAGAGAAGAACATATGTGATAGTTTGCTTGGGACTTTATTAGAGATAGATGGAAAGTCAAAAGATCATATAAATTCTCGCTATCACTTGCGATAAATGGGAATACGAAAGGAGCTACAACCAATAGAAGACGATGATGGAAATATAAGTTTGGCTCAACCATCATTCTTCATGAAGCCAGAACAAAAGAGGTTACTTTGCAGTGTCTTCAAAAATGCCAAATTACCTAAAGGGTGTGCTTCAAATATATCACACCACGTGCATGAAAAAGAGATGAAAATATCAGGATACAAGAGTCATGATGCTCATTTTATGATGCATTACTTGCTTCAGGTTGCCGTTTGAAAGATATTGCCCAAGAAAGTTTCATTGAGATTGATAAGGTTGGGCAATTTCTTTAGAGCCATATGTAGTAAGGTAATAAGGCGAACGGATCTTGAAAAATTGGAGTCTGAAATTGGTGAAATAATTTGTGATCTTGAAATGATTTTTCATCCATCCTTTTTTGACATAACGCTATATTTGCCTATTCATTTAGTGAATGAAATAAAGATTAGGGGTCTGACTCATCTTCGTTGGATGTATTCCATTGAAAAAGAGCTATATAACTTTAAGGGGCTCATGCGTAATCGAAAATGTACAGAAGCATCGATAGTAGAGGGTGTTGTGGGTAGATATTGCTTGAATTGTAGTTCGAGATACCTACATGATGGAGTGAAGACAAGATTCAATAGGTACCAAACTGAGGATGAGGAATGCGATCAGAATTTGTCACCTATATTCCCTAAGATTGGTCATCCAATTGGAAGGGAGAAGAGAAAAGATTGCTCTTTTTTGATGGATTCAGAGTTACGCCATGAAGCACATCGGTATGACCTTTTCAATACCGGAGATGAACAAGTGGAAAATCTTATAGAGTAAGATAAATTATATAACAATTATTTACATTTTGAAAATACATTTGTTTTTTAGATAAGGTACATTGAGATTTATAAAGGCCAGTAATTAAATTTTCAATATTCATGTTGCAGGGAACATAAGAACATAATAGATTAAATGCATGGGCAAGGTCAAGGAATCACAGTCGTGAATTTAGCAATTGGTTCGAAAAGAAAGTTAAAAATGGTGAAGTACCTCGACATTTAATATGGCTAGCTAAAGGGCCTAATATGGTGGCCAAGAGATATACTGCATATTTTATCAATGGATATCGATTTCATACAAAAAAGAGGGATGTCCCACGTATAACTAAAAATAGTGGAGTGACTTTATCATCAACAACATATAGTTTTTCTAGTTCTCGGGACCAAAATCCCATTGATGGAAATGTTGTTTATTATGGAGTTATTCAAGATATCATTGAAATTGATTATTATGGTTGTTTTAGTGTTGTATTGTTTAGATGTGATTGGTATCAGCATGAAGTAGATGAATATGGGTTAACTCGAGTATACTTCAATTGAGAAAGATGTTTATTATGCAAGGAATAAGGTTCCTGTTGATTTATATGATCTAGAGGAAGAGAATTGTCCTAATATAGGCGATACATTCTGGAGGGAGCCTAATGATGACATTGGTTCCACAACTAGATTAGATGAGGGTGACTTTAGATGGTTAAGAGAGTATGTGGCCGTTGATATTGTTGATATTCCATGTAATGCACAACATTCAGAAGATACAATTGTAGAAATGTCAGAAGAGGAGGAGGATGTTGATGAAACAGATTGGGATTGGATGGAGGAAGATGATTAGACAAGAAAGATTTGAAGTTTGCTCATTGTTATTTTTATTTTTATTTTGTGGTTATTACTTTTATTAATACTTTCAGTTAATTTATGGACAAAGTGGTTAAATGATTAGGTGATCCTTTTTTTTCCATTTCTTTTGTGCTATTTTATTATTTTTGTTATGTGTAACGAAAGTGAGGTTGGTTTTATTCATGAGGTTTGTTAAGTGCAAAAGTGTTGTTGAATGCTTTCTTCTAACCAATTTTATATTTAATTTTCTAAAATTGCAGAGACTTGACAATCATGAATCAATAAACGTGTGTGACAAAAAGCCAGAAGGTTAAGAATTTAAACTATGTTTCAGCTGGATCACTTGCTTCTTTGCGAAATAAAAAGGTATCAAAACACAAGCACAAACAGAACTCTGAGTGTATTTCATCCGTTCAAGTTATGAAGTCAAATGAAAAGTATCACAAGAACAAACTCAACTCAAACTACAGTCTAAATGAATCTCAAGTGTCCGAACAAGTGCAATAGGTGTCTTTGAATTCTATATTTCCTACAGTACAAACAGTACATGAGAAAGTGCAACAACTGTGGCCGAATTCTACCACTCCCGTATCACAAGTAGCACATGACCAAGTGCAACAACAGTCACAACTTTCTAGTACTCCTGCATCACAGCCAGTTCAGGAACAAATACAGCAACATCCACAAAATTATACCATTCTTGAAGGAAATAACGAATCTGAGGAACAAGGCAAGCATAGATAGATTTAAGTTCATATTATTCCAAAAGTTGTCTGAATAACTATAAATCTCTGTTCATATTATTGTAGACCCGACCCTAAACAATAAATAAAGAGGTGGCACACAAATGCATGTTGTACATGGACGGAATGAGCGTAAACTGATCCTGCTAAATGAGTTGAACCAGCCCATTGGTCCTACTAAAGAAGTGGTAAGTGAATTGGACAGCTTCCTTGGCACATTGGCAAGAAACGGAACATTTTGTCCTCTTAATATATTTAATTGGAAGATGTTTAAGACACATGATGATATGTGGAACTATATCAAGGTTTGATGTTCTCACTGTTTCATTATTTGGTTGAAAATATTTCATTTTTCTTGTACTGATCAAATTGGATTAACTTGTAGGAAAAATATGACATTCTTGAAGTTGGAAAAGATTGGGCTTTGTGAGCAATTAAACTTGCTTGTATAAGTGTAGGTTGAAGAAAATGCACTTTTATGCCTATGCTGATGATGCAACTCGAATGGCAAAAAGGCCTAAATTTGTTTCAGAATCTGCATGTAACGACCTGAGAGCACCCCCTAGCTGTTACATGCGTATTCAACCTCTCGGAGGTCTTATAGAAGCCTTAGCATTCATTCATCGCATAGATCCTAAAAATCACTAAGAATTTAAACCTTTTGTTCAATAAAACCATAAGACTTCAAGAGTCACCAACATTTGAAAACATCAATACGCAAGCGGAACTACTAAGTCTCTTTAGCCAATCTTAGACAAGAACTTAAAACATACTAAGGGACACGGCCCTTTACAATGAAATGAAACTTAAGTG
>JAJOOS010004859.1:0-72276 GCA_029582725.1 Solanum chiquidenum
TATGACTACTAACATCAAAAGTAACCAAATAGAGAAGGTTTCTTGGGAGTGTGATAAAGCTGAATGGTAATTTCGTGTAATGGGTGATTACTAATTACCCAAAGTTGTTGAATCTCAGTAGGTAGGCTAGGTTTTGGATGCAATAGTCATTTCTTAATCAACTATTGCGAATCAAGTGATTCATTCGATCTTCGACAAGCACAATACAGATTAACAACCCATTATCTTAATCAATCTACTTTTTCAAGCTAGATTAGCAAAATTGCATTCAAACCCACCTTCTCAAGTTAGATATGTAACAACACAATCAATACAATCATCAACTAATAATTCAACTCTAACACTTTTTTCTCAAGCAAGTATAAAGTACTAAGCTAGAATTACATTTGCACCACAATTCCTCAATTAAAACACACACTATTAATTGAACCCACCTCAAAACAACAATGAATCAGTAACTAACAACACCCATTAGCTAATTAATGCATTCAACTACATAATTACACCCCCAAGAATGGGGGTTTTAGAAAAACATAATAAATAACAAGAAATCATTACCAACGAAGTTTTCCATCATTTGGCAACGATCCACAAGTCTCCAAATGCTCAAATTAAAGCTAAAAATCTCACAATCTCTAAATCCTTGCTAAGAATAGTAAACACATTGTTTAAGAATGTAAGAACTCAAGTGAACAATGTAGGAACTCATTTTCCTCTTTTCAAAATTGCATTTATATGTTTCCAAAATTTCATAACGGAATCCACTCGGTGAAGTAAGTTGGCCTTGGCGACTCAGTTAGCGATGCGCCGAGTACTCCTCTTCTCTCCTTTTTGACGTGCCTTTTTCAGCAAAATTGCTCTGTAACTTTAGGTGATTGAAATTGGCCTTGTCGATCTGTTAAGCAGGTCGTCGTACCACTCGTTTGCTCGCCAAATTTGTCTTGTCCATGGGCTGGCATGATGGAACTTTGGGTGAGCTGAAGGTCCACTCGGCGACTCGTCAAGTGGCTTTGGCAAGTACCAGCTTTGCTTTCCTTCAAGTTTTTCAACTTTTTGCTCATGTTTGCCTTGTAATTTCCTCACCTTGCTCTTTTGTCTTCATTTTTCCATATTAATACTTTAACATGAATTATGAGCTTAAAATAGGCATTGAGGACACTGATTCCTTGAATATTAAGCCCTAAATGAGTTGAAATCTCCAACTTATCAACACCCCCAACTAAACTTTTGTTTGTCCTCAAATAAAGCATAACAAGTCAACAGGAATGTCTACAAATAGTGCTATTTGAGACTCAAGATGAATGCACGTGAGGTTTAATCTACCCAAGCAATGTTTAATTGTGCACTAAAAGTTTCAAACTATTACTAGTCATCATCAAATAGAAGTCAAGCTCACAATGCTTGCTTCTGATGCAAATTCTAGCTCAACAAAAGTATTTGAATGCCCTCACATCAATATTGATTATGTGCCCACAAAAAGCTTATCAAAATTTAATAATTAAGGAATCAAAATCAACTCTCAACTCTCAAAGATAAACGCATGCATGATTCTACCCATATACTTGCCCATATTTTTTAAACAACATGTCATTCGGCTCAATCAAGATGACCAAGGGCTTTCAAGTCTTGTAAAGTGGTTAGGGGTAAAGGTATGATTGTTTTGGCTTAGTGAATTCTACCTTCATTAATCATGGCTTGCATTTCATTTCTTCTCCTTTTCTTCCAGTCTTTTGATTTTCAGAATCCACCTTAAGTACTTTCGCGAACAAAGATTTTTGTATGGCTCATTGGACACCCTTTTTCTTTCCATCATACACTTCTTTTTCAATTGTTTTTTTTCTTATATATGGAGGGATTCCATCTTTTTCAACATGATTTTTTTTTAGGGTGAATTTCCACAAAGTTCTTGCTTATATTCTCTCCTTCACCACACCCCAACTTAGGCTTTTGGCATAAATTTTCTATTCAAACGAACCAAAGTTTTATGAAGGTTTTAGGTGGGGAAGAAAGAGGCTAAATGGGTTCATGTTAGGTTTTAGGTGGGGAGGAAAGAGGCTAAATGGGTTCATGTTTCATTCAATGAAAAGGTAGGCTCAAATAGTGCCACGCTAGGTTAACACTCTCACAAGGTTGTCACAAAGAGGTATAATAGCAATTTGGTTTACTCTCAGAAATTTGTGCCTAATATCATTTGTTTCATTATTAATATTAGTCAATTGGACCAACAAGGCAAGTTCTAGGTATCACCAAGCACATGTTCCAAAAAAATCTCACCAGACAAGGAATTCAACACCATCATCAATCATTACTCTACAAGTTAAGCTCCCGGGCAATGATCATCACAAGACTCACTTAACCAATCGACTAGTCACATTGATATGCTAAGAGTTCACACATGACTTGTACAACTCTTATTTGCCTCATTGGACTTGCGCAAACATATTGTTCAATCAAGAGCACTATTCAGGTCATCAGTATTGATCGCAACCAACACTCAAATATGAAAGAGAACAACCTCAACATTCACACATTAAGAAATCAAGAAATAGATAAATGAGATCAAAAACCAACATTCAATTTTGCCAACATAAGCGGAAAGTTTTGGACACAGCCAAAAGTAACTAAATAATCATCCACAATAGGAAACAATCATCCAAAATAGAATAAATACAAATCAAGGGGATAGCCCCCCCCCCCCCAAAAAAGACTACATAGTTTCCTCAATGTAAAAGTAATGTAAAAGTCTCAAAAATAAGAAAGGAATAGAGTCAAGATCCCCCTGTCAAGCTAAGCCTGAGGTGAATGTTGTGCATCTGAAGCTCTCTCAATCGGGTCATCAGTACCCAGCTCTCCTCCTGGGGTAGGTTGTGCTCCACTGGATCCAATCATCGAGGTATCCTGAAGTAAGGCCTTCATCGCCATCTGCACCATCGCACCCTCCAAGTCCTCCAGATCATCATAAACTACAGCATTTTGGGTCACAAACTCTTCCTTATTTGTCTCAGTAGTGGCCGAATCATCACCAATATAAGCTAAAATATCATCTCTGGTCTTAGTGGCCGAAGGGATCTCATAAATAGCTAGAATCTCAGAACTCGGAACCTTAAGAAGGTCCACAATGCCGAAGAACATAAATAAATCAGTGGAGTTGAGCTCATCCACATCACGCCTCACCCTGCAACATCGACCCTAAAACTTATCACATACTCTGACAGTTACCCTCCCTACTTACACGCCTCAACTCGCATAGTGAGGGCATCCAACTCTAGGCCATGAGCATTAATCAACTCTCACTACTCTTGTAACTCAGCTCGGATGGGGGTTAGGGAAGCAACAATGGCCCTTTGAATCAACCCTAGGATAGTCAACTCAACTCAGGAAACACGTATATGAGCCGACTGGTCTAGTTGACCAATCTTAGACAGCATCGCCAATGTCAACGGGGGTCAAGGAGCAGCAGAAGTAGTAGGGGTGGAAGACCTAGAGGTACTAGATGACTCACCGGTCTGAGTGGAATGAATAGTGTCTCCATCCAAAGTATCTACATCGACAGCCGGAGATGTGTCCACCGATGTTTTCTTCCTCCGCTCAGCCTTATCCTTATTATATTCTGCCTCGATCCTCCGGATGTCGGTAGAGGAAGTGAGAGCCACTTTCACATCTTTCTTTTCCACAAAAGGCACCATAGCTCACTGCATAACTCTGTGATAAGCACTGGGAATCATAGCGATGTCTAGGTCTGCTTGGCCCTCATGGCCATCTCCTACTCAGCAATCAATCTGAGATTCACCCTATCCCAGTCGATAATGGATCCTAACAGTGTTGCCTTTGGGTGTCGGAGGATGGACTCATTTTGTAACGGCATGAGTGTGCTGCTAATGAACCCGAAACAGTATCTCGCAGCTATATTCAGGTCCTTCTTGTCAATCTTGACCCCTGGCTCAATTCACAGAGGTGTAATGTTAGAAATCAAAGGAGCCAACCATCCATTAAGGTCATCGAGGGTCTTCTTCTGAATCCTATCCACCAAGAAATGGATCATATCGATTGTGTACCCTAATACAACATTTATATCAAAATGGATACACTTTAGTTTTTTACCTTACACTGAAACATGATCAACAGGTGCAAATGAACTAGCCTTCTTCTTGTCTTATGGGATCTGCTTCCCGTATTTCTCATAAAACTCGTGAACCTAAGAAGGTATCTAAAGGCCCTGGGCTGTGTAAACCTCTCAAATTTATGGAAGAAAATTGTGTCCCACACAATAGGGTACATGTCCACTACCCCTGCAGTAAACAACCTCTTCTCTTTTAGAATCGTTCTCAACCCGTCAGCCTTTAATCTACTCATCGGATGTGGCGGAGGTTCCTGTACCGGGGGCACTTGTGGTGCCTGCTCAACTGCCTTTGCTAGAGGTGGAGGAGGAGACAGGAGTACTTGGAGTCTTGTCGGATCATGTAGCACTTTGGAGTGCAATTCAGCCTGTCTCCTCCATAGGAGTTGATCATTTGCAGGCTCAGACTCGTAGACCGATGATCTAGACCTAGAATTTTCATCACAGTCAGCCTCAGAAGTGGTGAGGTGGTGGAGTCGATACCCATGCTATCGGAGCTGGAGTCGCTCAAACTCGGGTCTGCAGGTTGTTTCCTTTTGTTTGTTCCTTTACCCCTATCAGAGGGAGTTTAGGTCATTTTGCTCTTCGAAGTTTAACCTCTGTAGCAATGACCACCCCTTTTGCTTTATTCTAAGGTGTTTGATTGCTTCCAGGTACCTTGGGTCTAGCCATATCTGTAAGACAACACAAATCAAACAAATGCAATTACAACAGGTTAGTGAAATATGAAAATAAAATAGTTGCAGGAAAAATCATTGATCGACTCAGCGAGTCGTCGAGCTCATCTGGCGAGCCTTATAGGGCTCACCGAAAGTTACAAAGCAAAAATTAGGAAAATTCAACATAAATAGGCAAGGTTCAGATCAATTCAGCGAGACACCGAACTTGATCGGCGAGCTAAAAGTAGCATGCCGAAATTTATAAAATGATTTTCAACAAACAGGGCTACAAAAGGCGATAATAAGGTTCAGCGAGTCGCGAATCAATTCGACTAGCTTAGGCGCATCAGTGAATGTTACAGAGTCCAACAACTAAGTTCTAGAGTAAAAGGAAGAGATAAGGAGTTAGTTGGCGAACCATCCAGTCATTCGGCGAGCTCTACTAAACTCGCCGACTAGTCTCTTGTGCCAGATTTTAACCCTGACCCTAAATTTTTAACACAGAATCTATGATAACCAAATCAATGCCCAATTCTATGCAATTAACACATATCGCATAACATTACCAACCCTGGGGTACTCAGACTCCCCCTAAATTGCTTAGAATCAACCAGTCAACATCTTTTGCCTTTAAGAACGATGTCAACCGATCCATCATTGGGAAAATTTAGTTGTCCGGTGCAATTTGGGTTACTTAGACTTCACCCACACCAAACGCAACATGCATAACCGCCAATCAAATAATTTAGCCCCAAAATTCAAATTTAAATAGGCCAAATATCTAACATGTTCGATTTACCCAATAATATTTAATGAATCACTTAATCACACTAGGGAAAACAGTAGATACAACTACTATACGCACATGCGTAATATATGGCAAGAAATTAAAGCAAGTTTAGTACACCAACCTCAGAAGCAGATAAATACTCAATGCGGGCAAAGGAGAAAGCAACCAAAGAACCGATTTCCAACTACGCAACGATACCCACACAAATATTTAATAGAAATATGATCAAATATGAAGGTGTAAGAGTGCAAGAGTTTAAAAATACAAAATAAAGAGGAGTTTTGAATTTAAAATGGTTGGAAGCCTTTTGACTCTTCAGTTCGTGCCTCAATTGGCGATGTCTACTTATGTAACCGAACCATTCAAAAAATGTGCCGATTGGTTTGTTGCCCGTCAAAGTTACCAGAACTTCCAACCTTTTGGTTTGTCAAAAAGGTATTCCACTTCGGGCTTCGCTGACCCACTCGGTGATTCGCGGAATGAGTCATGAACTCACCCAATTGTCTATTTCTCCACGAAGTAAAAAAATTTAACCTGTACATCCAACACCCGTTATTCAAATAACAAAAAACTATAATTTGGGTTGCCTCCCAAGAAGTTCCTTATTTAACATCGTGGAATGATGAAGAAACGTTTTCAAGCTTCATTCTTTGGGTTAACCATGGTACCACTCGCTAAACCTCTTGTTGGTCTTAGATTGAAATTAGTCAAGATTTGACCCATCTGTGTTTCCAATTGCTTAATAGACATCGAGTGTGAAGGAACTGTTTGGTTAAGAGAAGAGATGTCATCTTTCAATTCCTTTAGCACCTTGTCTGATCCTTCCACTTTGTTGAGAATACGAGCAAGCATATCTTCGATGTGGAAATTTTCAGGATGAGCCCTTGACTCTTTTAGATTTTGACACCCATTGGGAGGCACATATTGTTCTTTATTACTATCCCGCTCCCTTTAATTTGTACCAAGATCACGCCATTCCCTCTCTCGGACTCCCTACCTATCATCGTGATCCCTGTTCCAACCTTGATTCCCGCCTGGTGTTGGGTAGTTCTAGCGAAAACCTCTTGCCTTATTTGTAAAGAAATTTACTTCCTCATTCTACATGGCCTCAAATGGTGCTTCATCAGGATTTACTCCACTAATTCTGACCGCATTCACAGCCTTGGAGCCACTTCCCATGACATGTTTTGTCAATAGGTCCATTTAGGTCATCAGTTTGGCCATGTCTTCATGTTGCTCTTGGTTCTTTTCCATTTGTTCCTTTGTAATCTTGGAGTTTAAAGGAGACACCTGATTTTCTCTAGTGTACCAAGCGCGATTGATTTTTGTCATCTCATCAAGAAGGGTAGATGTTATGTCAAACGGTTGTTGCATGATTCCTCCTCGAATGAGCTGGTCTTCCACACTTATGAGTCCAAGATTTGGACTCATTTAGGGATTTATTTATAATGATTTAGTGTCCTCAAATGCTTATTTTGTGTCAATAACTGATGTAAAACCCTTCATTTCCAGGTATATGGATTGAGGAACAAATCAAGGACACTAATTTACAAAACGGAATAAAGTGAGATGAAAGAATGAAGAAAAGTAAGCCTGGTGATCGCCAAGTCTACTTGGTGAGTCGCCGAACAGCTTTTTGACCGCCTAAAATTCCAGTTTGCCAAGACCTGAAGGAAAGAACCAAGTTGGCGAGAGAAAGGAGCAGTCGGCGGATCACCGAGTGGTTCCACGATGCAGTGTTGGATGGCCCAAAGTTACATACTTTGAGGATGTTGAAGTCCAAGTCAGAAGGGTGATGAAAATGACAAAAGGGCGGATCACCGAGTGAATCGGTAAGCCCGACTTACTTCGTCAAGTGACTCTTTGCAACACATTTTTGGCGACTATAAATACATTTTTGAACATTTAGTTTAGTATCAATTACACTTTAGAACAATCTATTATTAAGTTTTTGAACTGAAAGACAAGTTTTCACTAGTTTTTCTAAGCTTTGAAGAATTGAAGTTTCACTTTTGAGAAATTGGAAGTGGGTCTTTGAGATTCTTCAACTTGGAACATTGTAAAGACGAAATCAATCTTACCCAATTGATGGAAACTCAATTTTGTAACAATTTTTATCTTTTTATGATGTCTAGCTAAAACCCCAACTCTTGGGGTGTGATTATGTGATTATATTATTATGGGCTGATATAATTTACGGGTATTGTTAATTGTTAGTTTAAATGTTATTTAGAAGTGACTTCAATCCTTAATTATGGTTTAATTTAAGAATTGTAGTTGCAAATGCAGTTCTACCCTTGTATTTTTGGCTTGCTCGAGAGAGAGGTTTTAAAACTAAGCTTTATGATTGATGGTCAGTGGGTATTGGGTTGACATGGGTTCATCTCGAGAGAGTAAATCCTAAACCCAATTCCACACATTCAGCTCGAGAGAGTGAATGGACTAAGGTGTGGGTTGTCCTTATTTTGCATGTTTGTTGTTGTTTGAAAGAAATTAACTTGATTCGGGGTAAATTGTTCGATAGAAATTTTACCTCCTCTATAGCCTATATTATTCAATAATATCTAGCTATTTTATAATAGTTGCAATTACCCATTTGTCTATATTAGCCTAATCAAATCACATCCCAAGAACCTGTCTCATTATTGTTATTTCGTATTGTTTGCTGCTATTGTAGTTGATAATTAAAACCAAAACCCCCTTATTTGACATTCGTGTCACCCCCTGATTTGAATGATGTTTTTATTCAATAATTTCTATTCCTATGATTGATTTCACCATATTCATACTTCCTAATTGATTCTCAAGCACGTACCACTCCCTGTGGAATTCGACCCCAACTAATTTAGTTGGATTATGTACTGACGTACAATCATTGAACACCTAGAATTGGATGAGGTGTGCTTGAAACGTTACTTCAAAATGGCGCCGATGTCGGGGAGTGGTGTTGTTTGAGATTTTTTGGTGAAGTTGAATTTTGTTATTTTTAGTCATAGTTGAATCTACTTATTTTTAGTTTTGGTTTGTGTGTTGCTGTTTAAAATAGAAGATATGAGTGTCAAAGGAAGCAATGGTAGCCAAGTGAGCCACCAAGATGACATCGGAAATCTCAATAATGTCAATGAGCCGAATGTCAATGACCCAATTCTTGTGGGTGGAGTTGGTGCCATTTGCTTGCCTCCAGCTGGAGGGAACGTTGTATTCCACATTACAAGCACCATGTTGCAGCTCTTGCAATTGAAAGGGTTGTTTTGTGGGTTTTCTCATGAGGATCCCCATGAGCATATAAGAAACTTTGTTGATGTATGCGGGCCATTCTCCTTTAAGAACATATCTCAAAAGTCGGTCCAATTGAGGTTGTTCCCATTTTCCTTAATGGGAGAACCATGTAAGTGGTTGGCTGAATTGCCAAGAGACCCCATCACTTCGTGGGAAGAGCTTGTCACCGCATTTCAAGTGCGATTTTTCCTTCCCTCGAAGATTATGACACTTAGGGACAGCATCTAGAGTTTCAAGCGTCTGGAAGGTGAGCCAATTCATGAGACTTGGCTAAGATCCAAGAAGTTGGTGCTGCAATGCCCAACTCATGGTTTTCCCGACAACACTTTGCTTCAATACTTTTACCAAAGCCTTGATTCGGTAAACAAGGGAGTAGCTGATCAATTTTCTCCTGGAAGTTTGATGCAACAACCTTACATTATAGCAGCCCAACTCCTGGATAGAATGATTAAAATTAATCGGGCATGGTACACCCGCGAAGATCAGGTCTCCCCTCTCACTTTTAAATTGACAAAGGAGCAACTTGAGAAAGATCAAGAGAGGGACCAAAACATGGCAAAGATCATGACCCACTTGACATTTTGTCCAAAAATGTCATGGGAGCTGGTGCTAGGAGTGTCAATGTTGTGGGTGTTGGGTGTGTGAACCCCGAAGAGGCCAAGTTTGAAGAGATGTACAACGAGGAAGTGAACTTCCTAGCCAAACAAGGAGGTGGTTATCGTGCAAACTACCCAAGGTAGGGTGGTAACCAAGGTTGGAACAGGGATGAAGGTTCGAGAGATCGTGATAGAGAGTGGAGGGATCTTAACCCCACTTGGAAGGAAAGAGATGGGGAGAAGGATAGGTATGTTCCTCCCCTAGAGCGTCAAAAGACCAAAGATTATGAGGGTGGTCGTTCTGAGGATATGCTCTCTCGTATTCTCAACAAAGTTGAAAGGTCCGATAAAATTTTGAAAGAAATGAAGGAAGATGTATCGAATCTTAGTCAAATGGTTACCTCTCATTCCGTCTCTATCAATCAGTTGGAGACCCAAATGGGTCAAATTTCTTCTCATTTAAACCGAAACAACAAGGGGGGTTGCCTAGTGACACTATGGTAAACCCCAAGAATGAAGTTTGAAGTGAGGACTTGCGTCGTGCCATGACGTTAACTAAGGCATTGCTTGGGAGGCAACCAAAGGTTTTTATTTGCCTTATTTTTGTTTTTGAAATAATCATGTGTTGATTGTGTAGGTTGAAGTATGGAATGTGTTTGAAAAGTACACGCCGAGTGGTTCGGTGAGTAGAATTAATGTCACCGAAAGGGAGAGAACTGGACGGTTTTTAAAAGGCCAAAGGTTTAAAATTTCATACCCTTTCACATTCCCTCACTTTTTAACTTCACAAAATCACACCCGCACTATATTTCCTACATTTTTGCATTTTTAACGCTCGTTAGTCATTGATTGTGTGTTCGGAATTAGAAATCTTTGATGCCTGGCTTTCAAATCTCATATTTGTCATTAAAGGTTGGCCTTCCGAACCCCAACCTCACAATTAGCAGTTAAACTCATTTGCAATTGTTTTGATCTTAGTGATGTGTATTGGGCCTTTCTAAATCATATTTTTGTGCTTGTGTGCCTATTTTAATTTCAATATCGTGTCGTAGTTGCCAAAATTGTAAATTTCCTGAGTTTTATGCCTTAAAATTGAGCATAAATTTTTGGGTTGTGCTAAATTGATGTTGGGTCTAGTCGGGTGAAGTTTGAGTAACCCAAATTGTGCAAAATGACGTTTTTTGCCCAATGATGGAGTGTTTGACGGCATTCTTAATGGCTAAAGTCGTCAAATGGCCAATTTTGGCCAAACTGGGGGAAGACTGAGTACCCCGGTGACATGGGTCTTATGGGTATGAGTCTAATTGAGTAAATGTGTGGTTTGGTTTTTTTTGGGGGGGCTATGGGGTTGATTTTGGAAGTCGGGATTGAAAGTATGCACATTATGCAGTTTGGCGAGCTGGGTCGAGCTCATCGAACCACTCGGCGGTTCGCCCAACCCTCTTTTATCGCCTTTAATCTCTTGAGTGTTTATAATTCTGGTTCTGTAACTTTCGACGAGAAGCCTGAGTTCACCGAGGGCACTCGGAGACTCGTCGAAAGTCTTCTTTGATTGCCCTTTATGCGCCCCCAACCCCTAAAATACACTGTAACTTTCGGTGGACTAGTCTGTGCTCGCCGAAAGGCATTTCCTATCACCGACAGGCCATTTTCTGGAAAAAAATTGAGCCAATACTTTCGGCGAGCCCGATTTGCTCGCCAAAGTGATTCGGCGATTCGTTGATTGGTTCGGCAGGTCTATCTGCTACATAATTTCTGCAATTTTTCTTGAATCATTCTAACTTATTTTGGTGTGTTTTGCAGATATGGCTAGAACCAAATTAGACATGCAACCCCGTAAAAGAGCACGAGGCATAGTCATCAATGAGGGGGCAGTTACCCCTTCTAAAAAGGGAAGGAATGAACCTCCAAAGGAAGGACAAAGCAAGGGCAAAAAGACCGTATCTGAGGTTTCAGAGCACAACTCCGGTAGTGAGGGAGAGTCCTTTGACTCCCAGACTGCATTCTCCGAGCCGGATGATGACCAGCCTCTACAGTCCTGACGAGGAGAAATTCGTGCTAGGTCTCGCCCAGATTCATCAAGAGTTTCAGAGGCCACCCTTCCTACAGCTGATACAGTGCCAGCTTCGGTACCGAGTGTGTCTCCAGTGCCACCAGTACAAGGTCCTCCTCCCTAACTAATCAACAGATTAAAAGTTGAGGGACTGAAGACGATTTGGAAGAGAAGTTGTTGTCCACAGAGGGCTTAGAGGGCAAGTACCCTCTATTATTAGATACACTCTAGTGGCATAGATTTGATATCTTCACCAGGCCCCGAGGTCCATATAGGGTCTGTGAGTTCTATTCTTCTTACGGTGAGCTGGTTCCTTAGGTGAAAAAGAAGGCAAGTACCTTCAGACCGGTGAAGTCTATCATGGTCCGAGGAAAATAAGTTGGGTGTAGCAGCGATCAGATAAACTCTATCTTTGCAAAAGCTACAGGGTTCAAGCATGAATATAATGGTCTGGCGACAGCTAACTCCCTCGATAACCTAAAGGGCTGCCTTACCCCCTTATTTTTTATACCACCCCGAGGTGGATTGAGGTGGGAGTCCATATAGAGAATAAGGACTTGAATGTAGTTGAACGGTACTGGTTCGGATTCATCAGCAGCTCCATCATGCCTTCACAGAATGAGTCCATCCTCTGCCATCCAAAGGCAGCCTGTCTAGGGTCGATCATAGAAAAGAAGAGGCTCAACTTGAGATTGATTATTGAGCAGGAGATGGCCATGAGAGCCAAGCAGCACCAGACATACCTTCCCTTCCCGGTCTTGATTACAGAGCTGTGATGGCGTGCTGGAGTTCCTCATGATGAGAAGAGGGGTATTGAGGTCACTCCCACATCCTCCACAGACATTCGACGTATAGAGGTTGATTACACCCGGGAGGAGGCAGATAGGAGGAGAGCAGCTCTGGTGCATGCATCCCTGGAGGTGGATGCTGATTCTACACCTACAGAGGTATCTTTGCCTACTCTAGCCTCCGGGCCTTTAGGTATTTCCACTTCCTCCCAGACTCCTGGTGCTTCTACTGCTTCGCAGCCCCCAGGATTACTCAGACCATGATCCTGAAGAGGGGCACTTAGCCCATTCTGCGGATGTGAGGTCTACCCGATTGGAGGGTGAGGTACCCTGGATGATTGAGAGGGCCATCATTGCTGCATTCACACCCCTCAAGACTTCTATTGATGATCTCACGGTGAGAGTTGAGACTTGTGAGAGTCGATAGGGGGATACTTTAGAGGTGACGGTTTTAAAAGCCGAGGTTACTGGTTTGAGGAAGTATGTGGACTACTTGAAATCCACAGACTTTACTTCACTTCTAGAGGCAGCTAATGATGTGGATGCCCCGGCTTCTTCTGAGATCCCTACGACACCACCAGAGACGTGCTGATGGATGATAAGTCAGAGGCAGAGACAGACGAGGAGAAGATAGAGGTTCCAATGGAGACATCTATGGAGAGATGACTAACCTTGAGGAGACGATTGTACAATCGGTGATTCACACATCACTGATAGAGACGTCCATGGCAGGCCCTAGTGGATCGAGTGTTGCTGATGCTACACCGGGCACTGATGCCCTGACAGATGGAGCGACTATTTAAACAGGACCCTTCTTTACCTCCCTCTCTGTCACTTTTATTGACTTTTTAGTTTTTATTGCATTTGAGGACAACTACTTATTATTTGTGGTGGGGTGAGGTATTTCCATACCTACCTCTTGGGATTATACATTTTGTATATATTGGGTTTTTGGTTTTTGAATTGTGTTTTTGACATTGTTTTGTGGATGTTTGAGCTTGTGGCTCCATATTTTGAATGCAAAAGGTTTTTGACTCTTCTGAAAAATTTTGCCACCTCTTGTTGTGTTTGATTGTGGTTGTTCTTGTGGAAATTTGAGTATTGGTTATAATCAATACTGATGACTTAAATAGTCCTCTTAATCAAACAAAAATGAATGTGCGGCTACAATGAGTCCAAATGTTGCATAGATAATATGTGAACTTTTTGCATCTCGTTGTGACTAGCCAGTTATAAAATTGAGGCTCTTGTGATGAACATTGCACGCTAGCAAAAGTGTGGAGTCTTGTTTGATATTGGTGTCAATGCCTTGTGTGATGACCTTCCGTGAACCTTGTGTGATGACACCTAGAATTTGACCCATTGGTCTGGTTGACTAAGTGATGCAAGCTCTTGAAATGATCTTAGGCAACACTTTTGAAGAGTGAAACAATTTGACAATATACCTCTTTTGTGGCCAACCTTGTGAGATGTGTGAACTTTGCTTGAACAGACTTTGAGCCTTAGCCTTTTCTTGGAAGAAACTTGATATAATTATAACCCCTCTTTATCCATTCACCCATAATCCTCATGAATTGTGGTTTGTTTGAATATCCAACTTAGGCCAAAAGCCTAAGTTGGGGGTGTGGTGAAAAGAGAAGGCAAATCAAGAAGTGCAGAAAAGTCCCCCTTAATCCATGGTTTTGAGAAAGATGGAATCCCTCCATACAAAAAAAAGAAGAAAAAAATAATGAAAAACAAAAAGAATGAAAAAGTTGAGAAATAAAAGGTGTGGAAGTTGCAAAAGAAATGGGGTGTCCGGTATTCCATGAGAAGTGAATAATGGGGTGAATTTTGATCATGGGTGAAAATGTTTAAGAAAAGGAAAGAAAGTGATGTTCATACCACATTTCATGAGGATAGCATCCACTAAGCCTAAATAACCATACCTTTACACTCGGCCCCGGTACAAGCCTTTAAATGACCTTGTTGATCTTGAGCTGAAACGAATGTTGGTTGGAAAATAAGGGTAAACCAATGGGTGAAGTCATGCATGTGTTCATCTTTGTGAGTGTGAGATTTGTTTGTGATTCCGGAGCTATAAATTGTTGAAGAATAGTGTGTGAATATGGAATCATTCTTTGTGTGAGGGCATTTGAGTACCTTTGTTGAGCTTGAACTTACATTTGAAGCAAGTATTGTGAACTTGAGAATCTTTGATAATGGTGAGTCACAACTCAAACCTTTGAGTGCACAATTGATCCTTGATGAGTAAGTTGAGTCTTGTTGTATGCATTCATGATTGAGTCTTGTGTAGAACTGTTTAAGACATCCTTTTTTAACTGCTGAACTTGAGTTTTACTTGAGGACAAGCAAAAGTTCAAGTTGGGGGTGTTGATGAGTCCAAGATAATTTGTACTCATTTAGGGCATTATTTACAATGATTTAGTGTCCTCAAATGATAACTGATGTAAAACCCTTGATTTCCAGGTATATGGATTGAGGAACAAAGCAAGGACACTAATTTGCAAAAATGAACAAAGTGAGCTGAAAGAATGAAGAAAAGTAAGCCTGGTGTTCGCCAAGTCAATTTAGCGAGTCGCCGAACGGCTTCTTGACCGCCTAAAGTTCCAGTGTGCAAATCCCTGAAGGAAAGAACCAAGTTGGCGAGAGAAAGGAGTAGTTGGCGAACCGCTGAGTGGTTCCACGATGCAGTGTTGGATCACCCAAAGTTACAGACCTTGAGGATGCTGAAGGACAAAACAGAAGGGCGATGGAAATGACAAAAGGGTGGATCACCGAGTGAATCGGCGAGCCCAACTTACTTCGCCGAGAGACTCTTCGCATCACATTTTTGGCGACTATAAATACATTTTTGAACATTTAGTTTAGTATCAATTACACTTTAGAACAATCTATTATTAATTTTTTGAACTGAGGGACAAGTTTTCTCTAGTTTTCCTAAGCTTTGAAGAATTGAAGTTTTTCACTTTTGAGAAATTAGAAGTGGGTCTTTGAGATTCTTTAACTTGAAACATTGTAAAGACGAAATCAATCTTACCCAGTTGATGGAAACTCAATTTGGTAACGTTTTTATCTTTTTATGATGTCTAGCTAAAACCCCAACTCTTGGGGTGTGATTATGTGATTATGGGCTGATTTAGTTTATGGGTATTATTAATTGTTAGTTTAAATGCTATTTAGAAGTGACTTCAATCCTTAATTGTGGTTTAATTTAAGAATTGTAGTTGCAAATGCAGTTTTACCCTTGTGTTTTTGGCTTGCTTGAGAGAGAGGTTTTAAAACTATGTTTTTTGATTGATGGTCAGTGGGTATTGGGTTGACATGGGTTCATCTCGAGAGAGTGAATCCTAAATCCAATTCCACATATTCAGCTCGAGAGGGTGAATGGACTAAGGTGTGGGCTGTCCTTAGTTTGCATGCTTGTTGATGTTCGAGAGAAATTAACTTGACTCGAGGTAAATTGTTTGAGAGAAAGTTTACCTCCGCTATAGCCTAGCTTACTCACTAATATCTAGCTATTTTCTAATAGTTGCAATTACCCATTTGTCTATATTAGCCTATAATCGAATTACATACCAAGAACTCGTCTCATTATTGTTATTTCGTATTGTTTGATGTTGTTGTAGTTGATAATTAAAACCAAAACCCCCTTATTTGACATTCGTGTCACTCCCTGATTTGAATGATGTTTTTATTCGATAATTTCTATTCCTATGACTGATCTGACCATATTCATACTTCCTAATTGATTCTCAAACACGTACCGCTCCCTGTGTGATTCGACCCCAACTCATTTAGTTGGGTTATATGCTGACGTACGATCGTTGAACACCTAGAATTTGATGAGGTATGCTTGAAACGTTACTTCACACACCTTTGTTGAATGAATCGAGGCTCCGATAAAAATATTGTAACAACACATTGTCTCCATGAGTTGGACATTAGAGCAATAACTTCGGAACCTCAACCATGTCTCGTGATTGGGTTCGCCATCCATTCTCTTAAAGTTCTAAATATTGTCCCTCAACTTTACCATCTTCAAACGGGGGGAAAACCTTACATAAAACTCTTCAGTGAGCTCCTCCAAAAAAGTGATTGATTCCCTGGGTGAATCAGCACATCACTTTGTTGTTTCCCCCATTAGAGAAAAAGGAAACAAACGAAGTCTGACTGGCTTTTGAGTGATGTTCTTGAAAGAGAATGTCCCACACACATCCACAAAGTTTTGGATGTGGTTTTTGAGGGTCCTCATGAGTAAGTCCTCCAAAGACACCCTTCATTTGTAACAGCTGCAACATAGTGCTAGCCACTTGGAACATCGCATTGCCCATAGTCAGAGGCAATCTGATAGCACGTGCACTTCTTAACTAATCCTCTTTGACATCATGTGAATTCCCAATGTCATCATTGTTCCCAAGTTGGCTGGCGTTTCTCCCACCTACACTCATCTCTTAACATATTTAAGTGCAGCCAACAATGAACAAAAATATGATAATTCAACTACAACAAAATGAGTTCACGACTAAACTTCAATAAAAAAATTCTAAACACTACTTCTCGGCAGCGGTGCAATTTTTTGATAATGCTCAACTACACTTCATTCTTTTCTAAAGTGTAGGCGATCGTTAACATGTATAAACCCAATAAAGACTTGGGGTCGATCCCGTAGGGAGTGATTCGATAAAGAATTCGATTAAGATGTAAAATAGTGTTCTAATCATTTGTAGATGTAGAAATTTCGCAACAATAAATTAGATCACAAGGTTTTAACAATTAGTGTCAAATGGGGGAATTCAGGTAACCAATTTACGAATACTAACACCAGATGTAAACAAATAGAGAAGGTTTCTTGGGAGTGTGATAAAGTTGAATGCTAATTTCGTGTAATGGGTGATTACTAATTACTCAAAGCCGTTGAATCTCAGTGGGTATGCTAGGTTTTGGGTGCAATAGACATTTCTGAATCAACTATTGCAGATCAAGTGAGTTCTTTTGAATCTCAACAAGCACAACACAGATTAACAACCCATTTATCTTAATCAATCTGCTTTTTCAAGCTAGATTTGCAAGATTGCATTCAAACCCACTTTCTCAAGCTAGATCTGTTACAACACAATCAATACAATCATTAACTAATAATTCAACTCTAACACTTCTTTCTCAAGAAAGTATAGAATACTAAGGTAGAATTGCATTTGCAACTAAAATTCCTCAATTAAAACACAAACTATTAATTGAACCCACCTCAAAACAACAATAGAATCAGTAACTAACAACACCTATTAGCTAATTAATGCATTCAACTATATAATCACACCCCCAAGAATTGGGGTTTTAGTCAAACATAATAAAGAACAAGAAAATGTTACCAACGAAGTTTTCCATCAGATTGGGCAACGATCTACAAGTCTCCAAATGCTCTAATTAAAGCTAAAAATCTCACAATCTCTAAATCTTTGGTAAAAACAATGTTCTAGAATGTAAGAACTCAAAAATCCAGAAGTGAATAATGTGGGAACTCGTTTTCTTCTTTTAAAAATTGCATTTTTACGTTCCCTGAATTTCAGCACGGAATCCATTCGGCAAAGTAAGTCGGGCTTCGCTGCCCCAGTCGACGATGTTCCCAGTGCTCCTTTTCTCACCTTTTTGACGTGCCTTTTTCAGCAAAACTGCTTTGTAACTTTAGGCGACTAAAATCGGCCTCACTGATCTGTTTGGCAAGTCGTTGAACCACTCATTTTCTCGCCAAGTTGGTCTTGTCCATGGGTTGGCATGCTGGAAATTTGAGTGAGCTGAAGGTCCACTCAGTGACTCGTCGAGTAGCTTTTGCGAGTATCAATTTTTCTTTCCTTAAACCTTTTTAGTTTTTTCACTCATGTTTGCCTCGTAATGTCCTCTTCTTGCTCTTTTGCCTTCTTTGCTACATATTAACACTTTAACATCGGTTATGAGCTTAGAATAGGCATTGCGAACACTAATTCCTTGTATATTAAATGAGTCGAAATCCCCGACTCATCAGTTGCTTCATTGATTTTCACACATTGAACGTAACTTCCTCATCATATACCTGAAACTTTAACTCACCACTTTAAACATCCATAAGAGCTCGTCCGGTAGCAATGAACGACCAACCTAGTATAATAGGTACTTCTGTGTCAACCTCACAATCAAAAATAACAAAGTCAGTCGGAAATATGAACTTATCCACTTTCACCAAAATATCATAAAGAATGCCAATATAATGCTTGATATATCGGGCGGCCATGAGAAGACGCATCGTTGTTGACTTAGGCTCACCTAACCAATGTTGTTGTGAAAATGGCATACCGCATCAAGTTAATACTTGCCCCCAAATCACACAATTCATTGTTGGCTTCTTCGATAAACCCATCTATAACAATGGCATCATCCATTGCCTTACTATAATTTACCATATCATTAATTTTCACGTCGTTACCCACAACTTTACCTATCCGATTCAACATTGCCATGCATTTGTCATGATTAATCTTTGAACTAACAACAATATCATTAGCAAGATTCTCTTGTGGTTTAGAATTTAATTGAGCTGAAAGTTAAGTCATTTGGGATTCAAGTTGATTTATGGAGGCTGAGTGATAGGTGACTATTCTATTGAAGGATGAGAAGTCCGCCTTCATTCCCTTAAGCACTTCATTTGATCCCTCCACTTTGTTTAGAATACGAGCCAGCAGATCCTCGGTCTGAGAGCTTTTAGAATCATACTTTAAACAGGGGCTATCATAAGTGCATATAGAGATCATCATCATAATATTCTCTCCTCCATGATATGTTCTAATCAAACCAATCTCAATCTTGATCTCTCCATACATCCTCACAAATTATGTTCCAACCTTAATGCCCGCCCGGCCTAAAACGACTCAAACGAGAACCCTCCGTTAGTTTTGACACAAAATATACCTATTCATTTTCAAATTTTGCATCAACCGGTCTCAAAGCTTAATAACCCCCCCTCCCCCGTGAGGTGGTTCGTCAATATGTCCATTTGAGTCATCATTTTGGCCATGTTTTCATCTCGCTCTTGGTTCTTTTCCATTTGTTCCTTTGTCATCCTAAAATTCAAATGAGACACCTGATCTTCTCTTGTATACCATGCACGATTATTTTTTTATCATCTCATCAAGCTATACCAAAGCCACATCAATAGGTTGATTCATTATAACACATCTAATCAGTTAATTAGCTATACCTTTGTTGATTTTGTCAAGGCCTGGGTAGAAATATTGCAATAACACATTTTCCAGTAGCCCATGAGTTGGACATTGAAGTAGTAACTTTTGGAGCCTTAAACATGTCTCATGGATAGGTTCACCATCAACACTTTTGAAGTTCTGAATATTATCCCTCAACTTAACCATTTTCGAAAGAGGGAAAAATCTTTCGTAAAATACCTCGGTGAGCTCCTCCCAAAAAGTAATTGAATCCTTTGGTAGTTCGGCCAACAACTTTGTTGCTTCCCCCATTAGTGAAAAGGGAAACAAACGGAATCGAACTGACTCTTGGGTGGTGTTCTTTAAAGAAAATGGCCCACACACATTCATGAAGTTTCAAATATGGTCATGAGAGAGTCCTCCAAACAGACCCTTCATTTGCAACAGTTGTACCATTATGTAGGTCACATGAAACACCGCATTATCCACAGTCAAAGGCAATCGAATAGCACCTGACTTCCTAAAGGATCCTCATTAACATCATGTAAATTCCTGATGTCATCGTTGTTCTCAAGATGACTGGCGTTGCTCCCATTTACACTCATCTCTTCACCTGTTTTAGAGCAACTAACAAGAACACAAATAAGATAATTCAACTACAATTAAATAAGTTCAGGGCTATAGTTCAATAGAAGAATTCTAAACACCACTCCCCAGCAGCGGCACCAATTTTTATAATACTTTACTACACTTCATCCAATCCTAAGTGTAGGCGGTCGCTAACAAGTATAACCCAACTAAGAGTTAGGTTCGATCCCACAGAGGGTGATATAGTTGAGAATTCAATTAAGAAGTAAAGATGTGTCCTAATCCTTTGTAGAGGTGACGCTTTCGCAACATTAAAATAAATAACAAAGTTTCAACAAATTATATCAAATTGGGGTATTTGGGTAACCAATTTAAGATAACTAACACGGGAAGTAAACAAGTAGAGATTGGACCTTTGGAATGTGATGAGTTGACTGCTAATTTTGCATAATGGGTGATTACTAGTTACTCAAAGGTGTTGAATCTCAGTGAGTAACCTAGGTTTTGAGTGCAATAGCTATTTATCAATCAACTATTGTGTTTCAAGTGAGTTATTTTGAACCTCAACGAGCATAACACAATCAAACAACCTAAATCCTTAATTAATCCACTCTTTCAAGCTGGATTTGTAAAGACGCAACCAAACCCACTTTCTCAAGCTAGATTCTTAAAGACCCAATCAATACAATTATCGATCGATAATTCAACTTTATTACCTCTTTCACAAGTAAACATCGAGAACTAAGCTAGAATTGCATTTGCAACTACAATTCCTCAATTAAAATATGAACAATTAATTCACCTCACTTCAAAACAATATTAAAATCAGTAACTAAATACATCCATTAGCTAATTAATGCATTCATTACATAATAAAACTCCCAAGGAAAGGGGTTTTAGCCAAGCATAGTGAAAATCAAGAAATTATTACCAACAAAGTTTTTCA
This sequence comes from Solanum chiquidenum, assembly GCA_029582725.1. Lineage (NCBI taxonomy): Eukaryota > Viridiplantae > Streptophyta > Magnoliopsida > Solanales > Solanaceae > Solanum > Solanum chiquidenum. The sequence goes on from JAJOOS010004859.1 coordinate 21,010, forward strand.
ACTAATTTGGTAACGATCAGCAATTCCCAAATGTTGAAATTTCAGCTAAAAATCTCACAATTTCAAAATCTCTACTCAAAATATAAAGACAATGTTCTAGAATATAAAAACTCAAAAACTTGAGGTAAACAATGTGAAAACTCCTTTTCTTCTTTCAAAATTATATTTATATGTTCCCAGAATTTCAGCACGAAGTCAACTCAGCGAAATAAGTCGGGCTCGCCGACCAATTTGGTGACTCATCGAGTTACTCCTCTTCACACCGTCATGCATGTAAATAGTGTTGAGCATACCCATCTATTTTTAAAAGTTTGAGCATCTTATAAATCATTTTGTGAAAACTCTTCATAATATTTTTGTGACTTTTGAGTCATAAGCGGTTTGAATGCTCAAAGCCACTTGTATTTTAAAAAGGAAGTAAGATTTTGAACAATCTTGATTAATTTACATGTCACGCATGGTGAGTTGTTAAATCATGTTGTGTGTTGCTTTTGTCACCTAGAACTTGCCTAATTGGTTTGGAAATGTTGGTCTTGATTGAGTTTTTTTGAAGAAATGATCTTAGGCTTTCTTTTATGTTCTTGAAATCCTTTTGGCCTAAAATAAATCCCACCTTTGCACTAAATATATCCTTAGTTTTCCCCTTTGAGCCTAATCTTTTTTATTGGCAACCACATTATAAGTTTTATCCTTTTTTGAAAAAGTAACCCTCTTTTGAATCCTTCCATCCTTGAACTAAAAGTTGTGAAAGTTGAGAAAGAAAGTCTTTAAGAAAGAAAGCTAATAAATGAAACTTAAATCCTCCAAAAGTTGAATAGGATTGCATGTGGGGAATCTAGAGTGAAAATGAAAAATAGTGTGGAATAAGCATGGGTTTGACAAATGACAGAAAGTGGGGAAAGTTGGAAATGATGAGTTATTGTGTAGTGTTCAAGGATGGTGTAGTCACTTATACCTAAATGATATCCTAATCTTCCATATTCCTACATTACAAGCTTAACAAAGTCCTTCGAGATTTCTAACAAATTGAAGTTTAGTCAATGTTGATTGAAAACATGGGCAAGCATATGGTGTGGCATATGTATGCATGAGATGATTCTTTGTGAGTGTGAGTGTTGAATCTTTGTCCCTTGTATTGTATATATATGTATGTGATTTAGGGACACTTCTTTCTTGTGAGGGCATGTAAATTGAAAAAGTGGTGATTTTGAAATTCCAAATTAAGTCAAGTGAGCATGTAAAGGAGCTAATGAGTTGAGCCACTTCTTGAGTTTTGAGTTATTGTCACTTAACGATTCTTGGTTCTTGAAAATGTGCCATGAGAATGAAGGGAGTCATTTTGTAAAAATTATGCATGTGGACTAATCGCAAGTACCAACCGAAGTCATTATCTTTAAGCTTAATTAAACATGGTGAAATTGATTTGTGATGTGTGTTGAAATAAGATCCTCTTAAGTTTTTTATTTTCTTTACTTTAGGACAAACAAAGTTTTTAAGTTAGGAGTGTTTATGAGTGGTTGATTTCCACTCATTTGAGGCTTTTTTTCTTAGTTAATTTGGCTTGCTTTAGTTTAGAATTGGTGATTTTAATGTGGTTTTCTTCATATTTGCATGAAAACGAAATGGAGAGCTGATTTAGATGACATTTGAAGGAACCAAGTGAACTTGAGGTAAAAGTGGTCAAGGTCTGAAAAATATAAAATTTGGCAAGGAAAACATTCTTCGTGAACGCACCCAAAGGGTCGTGACTCGCGAACATGGAAGATTGGTCAATAGAGGACCACAAACGTGCCCTAAGGACCACGAATGTAGAGTCCTGGTCAATGAAGGATTGTGAACGCGCAATAGGGATCGCGAACATGGGGTCATCATCAACTCAAGTCCAGGAATGCAGACAACCTCCTGCGAAAGCGGAGGGTCACATTTCAGCCACCTGGGCAGAATGAAAATTTCACCAAATTATTCCCAAAAAATTATTTTACACTCACCAATAGTCATTATCCAAATCATTCAGTTACATCCATGAAACAATCCTAGAGATTAGTTCATCTTCTTAGCTTAGAGTAGAGAAAAACTTCATATTGTTCTTAATTTTGGGTTCAGACTTTAAAGGCAAGTCACCTCACAATTCACATTCGGGTTTAAATATTGTGTGTTTAATAGTTAAATCTCTTGTTCCCTTATTCTTTCCTTGCTTTGAATTGTTATAATTGTGGGTGTAATTGTGTTTATGAAATTGGGGCTTTGTGCTTGAAATAGACAAAGTTATTTGGGTATTTGATTTATTGCTTCATTGCTTTTATGATTCTTTAATGCTATGCTTAATATCATGAAATGGGTTTAATCTAGTTCTCATGCTTTAATTTATGATTTGAGAGTGCACAATTGAATCTAGATTTCAATTTTTGTGGATTGCTTGAAAGAGAATTCTTGAAACTGAGAATTAGGCTAATAATCATATTTGGCTTTGATTCTTAAATTTAAGACCGAAAGGAGATAATTTAGTTCCACTTCTTTGAATGCTAAAGTTTCTAGAAATAGGGGTTTAGATTAAGGTATTGGGTTACTTTGTTATTGACATGATTGAGACCAAACGGAGATTTTATGACGTAATAATTTAATACCAAAAGAATATTAGTGTTGATTGATGATGTTCTAGTCTATCTCTGATTGAATGAGCATGTGTTGAATTGCAATGAATCATTGAGTGTGTATTCAATTTCGAATTTCCCAATTCCCATATATCCCTTACATGATATTGTCTTTTCCCAAAACCATCATTAGTTACCAAAATCCCTTTTCATTTGATTACCTTGTATATTGTGTGTTTAGGTTCATACTTGTAACTATTCATTCTTTGTCTTTTCGATTACCAACAAATTGTTTTTTGTGGGATGCGACCCGACTCTTAGTTGGGTATTTTAATTTACAACAATCTCTTGTCCTTTTAATTTATTTTAAAGGTAATTTAAGTGTTATCACATGCATGTATAGTGTCTGATATGTACAACATTTTGGCAAAACTATGCTCCAAAATTCAAACATCATGGGTCATGGTGTGGAAGATAACTTATGCTTCAGCGAAGGTCCTTTGTTGGTGTGGGCTCAATACAATGAGTACCACACTCTAACGACCTCGCTAAAGATAAAAGGCACCCTCTACAGAAAAGGCCCTACTGTAGTAACCAATTATGGCAGAAATGGGGATTTAATTTTTGATGACCTTTCTATGACTTCATTTTGTTCACACTAACTTTCTCTCACCAATGCTTGACTACATTATCTAAAGTTCTCCTCCACTTTCATGGGTACTCATTTCCAATGTTCGTAAGAAGCAAAGTTTTTTATTATTAGAGGTTCGTGGGTGAAAAATACAAGAAGTGCTACCTAAAACAAAAAGTAAAGGGTTCCATAACATGTCGTTATCATGGAGGGAGTGTTCAAAAAGGTGTCGGAGTACTATGACCAGTTCCAGATGTGGGATGGGATCCACTGATGGAATCCTTGTTCTTGCAATAAGTGTTGGGTGCAGGAATTTTATGCCATGATCCCACAGTCAACTAGGAAAGCCCAAAATCTATCATTTATGTCTAGGTGACCACATCAGGGTAGGAGTGGTGGCCATCAACGAAGCTCTAAGGTTGCCTATTATCCTAGAGACAGAGTTCAAGGTAAAGGATGTCGATGGAAAAAACCCATGATTAGTCGACAACCTAGTGGTGAGGAAAAAATAAGGACAAATCACATGGTTAAATAGTCGAATGGGGATCAAGAGTACATTTTCCACTGGCGAGGCCTGAAGGTGGATAAACTTGCTTTCTGGAAGGGTCTGCCCTTCTTGTAATATTAGTGATGTCACCTACATTCGGCCCTGGTGGTGGCTTGTATATTAGATAGGGTATCAATGAACTTGGGGGCACGGGTGGTGGAGGAGTAGAGGTACATCTCAACGAAGAGTGGGGACATCTTACCTTTTGTAATGACCCGATCGGTCATTTTTACAAATTCTAGTGAATTTTTTGTTTTTCTCTCCCCATAATTGACCCTGAGACTTCTATGTTTGAATTTGAAAAGTCGGTTTTAAACTTTGAGTTAAAAGTTAAGATCTCGATAGGTTTTGAGTTTGAAAGGTAAAGTTGTTAAGAAATTAGTGTTGGTGTCTTTTGGAGTTTTTAGTGTCGGAATGGAATTTTGATGATCACATTAGACCCGAGAGGTGAGATCTCATCTATGAGAGCTGTTGGTTTCAAATTCTGAGTCTTTTTGAAGATTTGAGGTCCTACGTTGTGAAATTGTTGAATTTTTGCCTTAGGGTTGAATTTGGTCAACATTTGGGGTTCAGATGCTCAGATCAGAATTCCAAGAGTTACCTTGGGTTCGGGGGATGATTTTAGCCCTAGGAGAGGTCTTGGTTGATTTTTGAGAGGTTCCGAGCTTATTTTACCCTTTTTAACATTAAGTTAGTTTTTGTGATTTTCAAGGATGTCATGTTACGAAAAAGTCAGATTCATGTTTTGATGGTTTCATTGAGTCCGAAACGTCAAGTTTAATCTATTTGCATATGTGATTTGTGTGTATGGGGTTTCGAACGAATCTTGAGGGTCCTTCTGATGTTTAAAGTGTTGGCTGATTTTTTGATGTCTGTGTTCTGGTGTACTCTTCTTTTGTGAGGAGTGGCTCGCTTTTGTGAGGCTCCCTTTACCAAGGTCATCTTCGCTTTTTTGAAGGGTCAACCCATGTTGACCTTCGCATTTGTGAAGAGCCTTCGCTTAAGCGACGCTCGTGTTTTTAGATGGGTTCGCTTAAGTGAACTCCCGATCACTTTTGTGATATCAAAGAGTGTTTTGACCTTCAAATTGGGGTGGCGATTTAAATCAGATTTTTGAGGAAAATCTTTTGGGTAACGATTCTTAACTCTAAATCTTCAATTACCCATTATTATTTATGGATTTATGTTTTCAAATTAAGCTTTTTAAATGAAAAATTTGGGGTTATCTTCAAGAACCCAAGAACTTAGTCGAATTGTGATTTTGAAGTGGTATTGATCCCTTTTTTGAAATAGTTTTCTCTAATGAGTTCCTAAAGCCTCAAACATCACTTTCAAGTATTGTTTTCCAAATTCAAACCTCCATTTTTTAAATTTGGGCTTTGAGTTGATTGACCCATATCTTTACATAATTGACGTGGGAATTGTTATTTTGGATGAGTGATTGTAAATACTTGATTATTATAGATTGTGTGGCTTCGTAAGTGATTCGAAAGGGGAAAACTCAATATTTGGATTGATTGGTTGATTGCTCTAACGAAAGTGGTTTCCTAAATTCGTGTATGTCCTTTGTTGCTTGTGTGTTGGGAGTAATGGGGATGCAGTGAAGGGTTTGGATCTTCCACTTTTTACATATAAATGAATGAAATGGGGTTGAATTGAAAGAGGCTATATGATGAACATGATGGTTTGAATTGCTTTATTGTGGCCCTTGTCGTTTGATTGATTAGATGCTTGAAAGCATGAATGTGGACTTGAATTGTATGAATTATTGTATCTTCCGTGTGTTATTATATTGCTTGTATTAATTGATTGTGAACATTATGATGAGACATGTGATTATTTATGATGTCGAGGTTTTTGCCGGTGAGTGTCGTGATGCCGAGGTCATTTCTATCACGTGTTTATAAAGGCGGTGGGAAATGGTTCTGGCCACTGATTTAATATAAAGCTGATGGGAATTGCTTCTGGGTCGTGAGTTGATATAAGGCCGGTGGTAAATGGTTCCGTCAAGAGATTGGTTATTCTAACTTGATGCATTTAATGGTTATGTGTGACTTGCTTGATACTTGAGATTGATGTACTTGTTTCATGCGACTGACCTACTTGACTTTGAGATTGACTTACTTAATTCCTTTGATTATTGACTGTGACTGTTGAACTGTGGCTATTGGGCCTTACGAGTCGTGTATTGTAGAACTGTTAGGTTGGATTGATTTATGTGCAGGTTGTAGTTTGAGGAGGTTTGGTTGGAGTGTAAGGGGTATTTGATTTCTAGCTAGGTGCTTTGTTTAGTAGTTTGCTTGTTGGGTACTGTGTTGTTGGTATTCACCCCTTGCTTCTACACTTGGGTACTGTGTTGTTGGTATTCACCCCTTGCTTCTACACTTGTGTAGGTATTGAGCATGATATAGTGTGATCACTCTTCTTCTCTTTTTCTGAGGCTCGTGAAGGATTTAAAAAGGTAGCTTCTTGTCACTTCAGTGGGCCCTCTATCTTCCTTTTCCTTATACTTAGTTCTTTTTGGAACAAAAAGACCGAGACTTGTACTAATTTCAAATTTTGCACATTATATATTTAGTGTCTTGTACACGTGACAACCAAGTTTTAGGATATTGTTTAGAATGAATAAGTTTTCTGTCTTTGTCTTGTTCTTACTTTATATTTTTGTATTTTTTTCGTCTTCTTTGGTTTGAGGCTGAATTGTCTTGGTGGAAAAAGACAAGTGACATCAAGTCCTTTTTAGGGTCGTGACTAAAGGTATCAGATCCCCACGTTCATAGGTAACACATGTGTACAAGCCATGTCTAACTAGAGTCTAGAGGATCGGTACAAGGACGTATGTACTTATCTTCAAGAGGCTACAAAGATTGTTAGGAAAATTCCTTTTATTCACCTTATCGTGTGTGGTTACCTTTGCTAGTGCAGAGTTTCCACGTGTTGTTTTGGCAAATGTCGAGGACCTAAGCTTCCATTTTCAGTGGTAGAGGGGAGGCGGTCCCTGAAGCTCTTGCTGAGACCCCAGCTAGGGATAGGATAGAGTCTGAGCTAGAGCTCGTGCTCGTGGAGTAGCACCAGCTAGAGGTCGTCCCTGTGGAGCGGTACCAGCCAGAGGTCAATTTTGAGAGGCTTCTCCTAAGACACAGTTTCGTGTTTTTGAGGATCAAGTTCCTCCCGAGTTAGGAGCTCTTTGGTTTTAAGAACCTTTGTTTAGGATGTTTGGTGTGTTAGAGAACTTTTCTCAGACTGGTGTTGCAGGTATACCACATGGTTCTGAGACTAGGTTATAAGAACAGACTCCAGGTCAGCAGAAGACTACGGGTATTCAGGATCAGGTGGGTCAGCCACCCGTGGTTCTAGCATCGGTTGTGGGTGTTTGGATTGCTCCTGAGGTTATTTTGAGGATGGCTTAGCAGCAGTGCTATGAGAGGTTTTAGAATATGAAACCATCCCAGTTGCATGGTGGTAAGATCGAGGATGCTCATGAGTTCTTGACTTTGTGCCATGAGATGTTTGAGGTTGTAGGTATGGTAGATGCTCGTGGTGTTTGCTTTCTTGCACTTTAGCTTCGTGGGTGCGCCAGAAAGTGATGGAGGACTTTTTAGAGGTCTAGACAAGTTGGATCTTCTCAAGTAGAGTGGGATGTACTTCATTCATTAGAGTGTGAGAGAGGAGAGTCGTCTGGGATTTGAGAGCTTGACTCAGGGTAGTTTCTCTGTGATCGAGTACGAGGCCCATTTCTATGAGCTTTCTAGACATGCTATGACTATTGTTTTGGATGAGACAGAGTTCGAAGGTTTATGAGAGAGTTGACTTTCTCCATCAGGCCTTATGTGTTTAGGGCAACTAGAGAGGAGGCTTCCTTCCGGTCATTATGAGCACCACCAAGGAGGCGGAGTTTATGGTTTTAGAGGAGTTTGGGGAGCCCAAGAGGGCATGTTCTTCTGGTCTACTTTCTCATATGTCTCTACCTATTTTTCTATTGGGTTTGATATGTTGTCTAATTGCATTCATAGACTATTCATGTTTCTACACCAGTTGGTGAATCCTTAGTGGTGGGTCGAGTTTATCGATCATGTATTGTTTCTTTGGTGGGGTATGATACTTAGGTAAACTTGATCATTTTGGGGATGGTAGAATTTAATTTATTTTTGGTATGGATTGGCTCTCCCCACATCATGTGATTCTGGATTGTTCTGCTAAGACTGTTAGCTTGGCGATGTCGGGTGTCCTGAGAGTTGAGTTGACAGGTGCTAGTGTTTCCTACCCTTGCAAAGTTATCTCCTTCATTAGAGCTCAAAGATTAGTTGATAGAGGGTGTTTGTCCTACTTGGTTTTCATTCGGAATACTAATGTTGAGCCATATCACATGAATTCTATGTCCGTGGTTCGAGAGTTCATAGATTTGTTCCATACTGATCTTCCAGGTGTGATTGATTTTGCTATTGACTTGAAGCCAGGCACCAAGCCCGTCTCTATTCCTACTTATTGTATGGCTCCAACTAAGTTGAAAGACTAGTTACAAAATTTGTTGAGTAAGGGGTTTATTCGCACTAGTGTTTCTCCATAGGGTGCTCATGTATTATTTGTGAGGAAAAATGATAGATCTAAGAGGATGTGTATTGATTATCGACAGTTGAACAAAGTGACAGTGAAGAACAAGTATCCTTTTCCTCGCATTGATGATTTGTTTTATCTACTTCAGGGTGCATCTCTGTTCTCTAAGATTTATTTGAGGTCCGATTATCATCAGTTGAAGATTGGGGCTTCAAATATCCCTATGACAACGTTCAGGACCTGTTATAGCACTATGAGTTTCTTGTGATGTCTTTCGGTTGACTAACACCCCTGCAACGTTCATGTAGTTGATAAACGGGGTGTTCCAACCTTATCTGGATTTCTTTGTGATAGTGTCCATTGATAACATCTTGGTGTACTCCAAGATTGAGGAGGATCATGAACGATAGTTTAGGATTCTACTACAGAGATTAAGGGAAGAGAAGTTTTATGCCAAGTTCTCAAAGTGTAAGTTTTGGCTCGATTCTGTGGCATTTTTGGGACACGTGGTGTCCAAGGAGGGTGCTCGTTAGATCCAGCCACGATTGAGACAATGAGGGGCTGGACAAAGCCTACGTTGGTTATTGAGATCCAGAGTTTTGTGGGACTTGCCGGCTATTACCAACAATTTGTTCAGAGCTTCTCTACCATTGCATCTCCTTTGACTAAATTTACTCGGCAGAGTGTGAGTTTCCAAATGTCTGATAAGTGTGAGGAGAGGTTTCAAAATCTCGAGACCTTGTTGACTTGGGCTCCTGTTTAAACTCTACCCGAGGAGGGTGTTGACTTCACCATTTATTGTGACGCTTATGAAGTCAGGTTAGGTGGTGTTCTGATGCAGAAAGGTATAGGTAATCGCCTATGCCTCTAGACAGTTGAAAACTCATGAGAAGAATTACCTTACCTGTGATTTGGAGTTGGCAGTCGTAGTGTTTGTACTTAAGCTATGGAAACATTATTTCTATAGGGTTCATTGTGAGGTTTCCACAAATCATCAGAGTCTTCAGTATCTTCGGTCAGTGGGATCTAAATTTGAGGCAGCGTAGATGGCTTAAGCTGTTAAAGGACTATGATATCACCATCTTGTATCATCTGGGAAAGGCCAATGTGGTGGTCGATGCCTTGAGTAGGAAGACTTTGAGTATGGTAGTCTTGCCGATATTAGTGTGGAGGGGAGACCATTGGCTAGAGATGTTCACAGGTTAACCAAAAGTTTTGTTCAATTATGTATTTCTGAGGAGATGGGTGGTTTGATTGCTTTTATTAAGGCTTGTTCTTCCTTAGTTGAGCATTTTCATCACAATCCACACAAAAAAATTCAACGTTCTCAATTTTAAGAACTTGGATATAAACATAAAAAATTTCTTGGATTGGATTCACAAAATATTGAGCACCTTTTCACTTCTTACGACAATTGTTGCACTTATTTTCTTCATTCCTTTATATCTCTTTCCCAATCTAGATTTTGATGTTATCAATTCAAAATAAATATTTCATGTTGCTTGATTGATATATGAAAGAGATGAGAAAAGAAAAAAGAACGAGCGAAAGTTTGGGAGAGAGAAATAAGAGATGTATTTTTAGTCTGACTGGTGTTAAGACACTTTTACAAATCTGTTTTGCTCAGATGTATTCAGACCTATTAAGAGATGTTTTTTAAAAGATAAAACAAATGCACTTAATGGGATTAGATCTGAACAATTCAAATTCAGACCTTTATTAAGTGCAAACAAATGAGGCTTTAGTCATGTACCTCTTCACCATTCATCCAAAATCAATCATGTTGCGACTCTAGAAAGTCCCTTACACTCCATAACAAATATCAAGTGCATGATTACAACATTATAAACATACCACAAAATACATACAGTTTGACTCTATCAAGTTCACCATTTCCCTTCCACCCTTATTACAATAACTCTGGGTTTTATAGACAAATTAACATGTGACCTATCACTTTTTTTACATCAAATTAGTCTGAATCTTAAACATATCATGAATAGTATCTAAATGTCACTACGCGCGCACACACTGCCCTTTTGACATTATTCAAATATTCATTCATCTTAACACAATGACCGAAGACCTAATCATGTTGTCTCTGTCAATTGAATAATACATACATGATTCAAAAATCAAGTTATACTTAAGTAAAACTATAACATACCTCAATGCCAAATTTTTTCCCTACTACTTGTGCAACTCCTCTCTTTGACCGCAAAAAATAGTGTTCTGACAGGAATCCATGAGGGGGAAGGGGGAGGGGGGTAATGAAATCGCTTCTTGGAGTGTTCCTCCACTACAGTTTTCTTAAGCTCTTTCTTTGTAGAATTTATCATGGGGGCGGTTTTAGGATGACATTATCCTTAGATTAGGAGTTAAACTCCTAAAACTAACTTAACTTGAGGTTCTGTCTTGCATTATTCGTTGTAGTGGTTACCCTTTAGCTACAATGCATCTACTACAACGACCTTCTCACTGCTACGTCATGGCTCTAACTATTTAAAAATGGGACTCATATTTAGAGAGAGAAAAAATTATTATGCTTGTATTGTGGAAGGTTCAATAACGACAAAACTGGCCATTACATAATTAAAGTTGAGGCCAAACCCATCGGTGGCCCCCTAAAGTTGGCACCAAGTTTTACTTAGATACCTCAACTAGGCGATGTTCATTTTAGACACCTCATGTAGGCATCTGTTGTGTCATTTTGACACTTTTTGCTGACATGTCAAAGTGAGTGTGATACACTCAACAATAGCGCGTGAAAGACTTAATTTAGCCATTTTTAATTTTATTTTCTCGTCTTCTTCTCCATTTTTCAAGCCACCATCCCCCACCATTTTTTCAAGCTTAAACTCCTTCAATGGAGGTCAAATTTTTTATTCAAATTCATTTTTAAGTCATTTTTCTTCTTCTTCATTGTATTACTTTTCTAAATCTACCATCACCTCCCTCCACTTTTTGTCGGAAAAATGGATACCCACACCCATATTTCATATTGATTCTCTATTTCTTTCTTCCTCTCCCTATTTTCTTCCCAAAAAACAACACTAAAAGAAAGAAGAAGAATAAATATGAAAATAGTAAAAGAAAAGAATAATTTTTTTTAAAAAGCACAAAAGAGATATGTAATGAAAAAAGAGACTTTTTTAGAGTAATATTTTAATTTAATTTACTAAATAGATTATAAAATAATTTTTAACTAAAAATACCACATGTAATCATTTAATTGACTGTTTGTCACGTAATCAATGGGTGTATTACACTCTCCTTCCGTTTTTTGTTTATTGTCAGAAAAGTGTCAAAATAATATAACGGGACCCTACATGAGTTGTCTAAAATGAACATCGCTTAGTTGAGGTGTCTAAGTGAAACTTGTTGCCAATTTTAAGGGGTCGCCGTTGGGTTTAGCCTAAGGCTTATAAAAGTATATATGAACTCACAACATAGGCATACATTAGAATAATGCATACATAATCACCTCCATATGTATATTATTCAAATAACTTTGTTTGGGTATGTATCCTGAGAAAACCACATTTTCAGGTCCAAAATCTCTAAGTACCTAATATTCATGTAAGCTAACTATACAAAACTACTTTGTTTCTTCTCTCATTATCTGTCAAACATTCCAAATCTATTCAAATCGATCATTCTCAAGGTTAGCTATACATTGGACCCATCTCTAAAATTACGCTTTTGTCAAAGTCAATTACAAGTAAATGGAGTGAAACTCAAAATGATTTACATGAATGGATTGCTCACAAACGAAGGAGTCCGAATATATAGCAAAAATCCAATCTTGACTTAGTTTACTAGGTTAAATCCCTTAAGGGTCTGTTTGGAAAGCCACCTGGTAATTGGAATTGATGTAATTACTATGGTAGTAATTACCAGCCTAGTAATTACATTGTCTAATAATTACATTGACTTGTATGGTTGCCACAATGTAATTACACTGTAATTACACATGTCATGTTTGGATGTCACAGTGTAATTACACATGTTTTGTATGGATGCACTATTGCAATTATAAATTTATATGAAATTTTAAAATAAAATTAATTATTTAAAATTTATACTAGACAAATAAGAAACTTTATAAATGACATTAAATTAATTATTTAAGATATATATTCTTTTTTGAAAATATATTAATTAATAAACATATATTCTTTAACCTATATTATGAAAAAATAATTGATTTATACTTTTTCAAATTAATATATTTCAATTGAATTGATCGTAAAAACTAAAAGTATGAAGTTTCTACGAACATCGTGAAATGCATGTTTGATAAAAAGATTAATATATAAATAAAATGTCATAAATTATTAAATGTTTGACAAAAGATAATCTATCAAGTTTAATTAAAAAATGACGTGCAATGTGAGTTCAATATTACTAAAACAAATAAAACTGAAAATATAACATAAGTTATAAATTATAAAACAAAAAATTTAACATGATACTCTTATAGCAAATTTCAACATAGCATGCTTAAATATGATTTATTTATTTTTCTCAAAAAAGAAAACGTAAGTCTATAACCTTACTTAATAATAAATTCTATTTTAATTTAAAAATTAGAATACTAATAAAATTATGCTAATGAGAAAATAAGCATGACATAAAGATATAGATAAGACGAAAAAATTGCATAGAATCATGTAAAGTAAGGTTGTGAACAAGAAGAAAATGAAATATAATAATAAAAAATAAAAAATAAACTTTTAAAAAAAAATTAGAATAATAAAAATTAAAAAAACAACTTAAAATAATAGAAGTACAAAAAAAATAGAAAAAAAAAATTTAAAAAGTAATCAGCTGATAATTACACCATGTAATTACCAGCAATTCACAATCTCTGCCTGTGAATTGTAGAGTGTAATTACCCCTGCCAACTACATCAATTACCTGCTGACCAAGTAATTACATGTCCAATCAAACAGGATAGACAGTGTAATTACACCAAACTTCACCAAATCCAGTTACCAGAGTATCCTTCCAAACAGGCCCTAAATGATGATTTGGGAATTTAGGGCTAAAATCCACTTTAGGACATTTGATATCTCCTGTTTTGATCTTAAAAATACATAGGAATCATGTAAATAACTCAAGAAATGTCTTGGGATCGTCAGATCAAAGTTTCATGGTGATTACACCTCTAAAACAATGCAAACTCGTATCATAAAACAATGTTGGTGTTGGAACATGGTCTTTGCGATCCCATAACTAGACCATGACAGTGGTGAAGTGGTTATGGACTTGTGACTATTGCAGTCAAGCAATGCGATCACAATGTCTCATCTCACCGCAGTTTCTCTGCCGTGAAATTGTGTGGCAATGTCAGCAGGAAAAATTGATTTCCTGAAGTCAATAAAAGATCATATATTGAAGTGGTGCCTTCCACTCTCCTCTGTCAATACTGTTGATGGAAGGTGGTGACTGCAATCACGATGCACCAGTTGAGAGAGAAATCTACAATCCATTTAGGGGTCGTTTGGTTGGACACAAGTTATTCTGGGGCTAGCTATCCTGGGATAACTTATCCCACCATGTGTATGAGATAACATATTCCACCATGTGTATGAGATAACTTATCTCATCTCTATGATATAAATGGTGGGATAAGTTATCCCAAACATGGCAACCAAAACAACATAAAAAAAATTTATCTCATCACTATTTCTTTATCCCTTCACTATTATTTCTAATTCCTCACACCAAACGAGCCCTTAGGTTTCAAGTGATCTGAAACTGACCCGAATCTCTCGGGTCTGAAACCAAATCAGCCAATAAGTCCTAAATGAAGAAAATAACTTGTACGAAGTCTCAAAATAAACATTGTGACATAAAACTTAAAAAAAAAGGATTAGAATGTTACGAGAAATTGGCCAGATGTAAATGTAAAAGAACCTCTAGTGTTGGAGGGACCAATCAAAACACTGGGTATGATGATATTAGAACACCAAGGACATGAAGCTAAATAATCTAGACAATTATCAATTATTCAAAGCTATTGTTCTACTATCGTACAATCTACACCGAATTCAATTGTGACGCCTGAACAGATTTTTGTGGTTCCCAAAGAGTCCATGAAGCAAGACCTCTCTTCTGTCATTTTTTTCAGTTAATATTTCAGTAAGCCTCATTTACAATTGAGCTACCACCTTTATATTCTACTCTCTGCTTCTGATGATCCCTTTGACTAATGGTTGTAATCAAACTTAAAAATGGACAGATAGCTTTAAGGTTCACCTAGACACTGGATGAACGAATAAATATTACATTTTCAACTCATCTCCTTTAAGTCAGACTATCCAAATAAACACACCAGAGAAATCCGAAGTTGTCACGCCATAGATGTAACCCGAACAGAGTGATCTGCAGATCCAGTCAAGCAGATGGGTGATGTCGGATGCCAGTCTACTGTTGTTATAGATGCACTGTGAGGAAGAGTTCTCATCCCATATGCATGACCTCGCACCTGATACAATTAACAATCATTTATTGTCAATAAATTAAACTTCAGTAAACCAGCAAGGCAAGAAATAACAGTAACTGGAAATGAACAGGGGCCATAGGAAGGACCAATGAAACTACATCTTATCAGACTCCCCCTAGGACTTGTGACATCATATGAACACTGCTAGTCCCAACAGAAGTTGTCAATACACATAACTAACAAAAGAGAGATCCAATCGGCTTACTGATGGGACAACTTTCTGTGACTCCCACAAATGATTGTTCCATTTTCAGTTAAGAGGCTAACCTAGAGCTTATGAACGTATAGTTAGGCCCCTGAGACCATCGAGATAAGGGAACCTAAACACACCATTCTGCATGAAACTAGTTTACCTGATATATAGGCGCACTCAGGGAGTTGGATGTCACCAGAAGTCTTCTTCCATAAGCATCGAGAGCCATTTCATGTTTATAGTGTGACGAACTCCTAAGGTTACAGAATCTACAATACAGGAATGATAGATGTAAAGCATCTTATTCTACAACAAGACAGGAAAACAGAACGACTTTCAACTTAGAGAACAAATTTAATGGGAAAAGGGAAAAAAATATGCTGCTTGATAGAAAGTATTGTAAAGAAATGGATCTTGGGTCTTATTCAATTCCAAATGCTAACTCAAGAGGTGAGTATTACACAACCCAAATTAAAGAGACCACTCATCCCTTAAAGGAGCGATGTGGGACTCTTCACACACCCCTCACACCCACGCCAAGGGATGGACAACTGGTGAATGGGCAATTTAATATAAGGGCCCAACATCAGGAAATGAAAATTGGAATTAGTCCTGCTCTAATACCATGTGAAAATAAAGAAGAAAATCATATCATATATCATATATTTATATAAAAGAGAACCCTAGGCCCACCTACGTAGCGCCACCACAAGCTAGAATTTCCTTTTAAATTTATTTAATTCCAAAAATAGTCTTCTCCTTTCATGAAAAGATGCGACTTTTATGAAAAGTTGTGACTTTTATGGAGAGTTGCGACATTTATGAAGAGTTGCGACTTTTATGAAAAATTGTGAATTTTATGAAAGTTTGTGACCTTTCCGAAGGGTTGTAATTTTTTCAAAGAGTTGTGACTTTTCCGACAAGGCACAATAAGTATTTGTTCACACTACCCTTTGTTGTCTATAAATAGAGGGATTTCCTCTCATTTTAAAAGAACGAAAATTTTGAACTTTTTCTTCTTCTTCTTCTTCTGCACAATTAAATATTCGTATACTTTGCTCCTGTTGAGTGGCTCACTGACACCATTATTTTTGTATAATACACTTGTGAATAGAATCGTTTCATCCTGAGAGGATGTATTCTTTTAAACCTCATGTACTAGAGGGAAATGATTTCCTTAAGGGGGCACTTTGCATTCAGGGGCTCAATTTTTACCTTTCTGTTTCATTCTATTGTTATAGATCCTGGTATATTTTTTACATTCATTAATTTATGCTTATGATATTAATTGTTGTTTTTGAGTATATGTTTTAAACTTTGTTGTTTATGTTTCTGCAAAGTTAATGTTATAAGTATTTGTTAGTATAGACAAAGATTATTTATTTATTTATTAGAAAATTTAATATCTCATGTTGATGTTCATCTAATTTCCCAAAAATAATAAATAGTAACACTTCTCGGAGGCAAAAGGATAAATTATAAAATCAAATTAAAGATGATTGATTGAAGGATAGATGATAAGATGTAATAATTATCATTTTCCTTTAAATTATTAATATTCGTTACTACGTAGTCTTGTATGTAAGATAATATATTATTTTAGTTTTAATGACTGATAGGTTTTCAGTATTATTCTATAAATTCTGTGGTATTAAATTCCGGCGCGAAGCGCGGATAATTTTACTAGTATTATTCAATTGTGTACTCTATATCATTACATAGAGCCCTATTTATAAATACTACATTACAAAGAAAAAGTAGGATATTATATAAATCATGTTCCTATCCTTACAAATAATATTCAAGCACAGTGCAATCTATCTTATGAGCTAAAAAATCATGTAGATATCTTTATTTCTTTTCCCCCGGTCAATATACAGTTTGAAGGTCCTAACAACTTTGATTTATGCAGTTTCTCTAGGAAACATGGAGTTTATGGCTGAATCATCCCCCAAGCTGGTATATGAACAGTTTGAAGGAAACTCATGTCAACATAAATGCATCATTCTTCTTCATTGCCTATTAAATTTACACAATTGATTGTTACTCATCAAAACCCTCATTAATCACCTAGCACCATGCCAAAATGACATGGATATGAGTTTCATAGCATCCATTGAAACCTACTGAAATTTGTTTTTCACTATTGCAGTAATTTTTAGTGTAATAAGTTGTTTAGGTTTAGGATAAACTTGAATTTTGAATTTCTATGAGATTGTTTTTGTTGTTGAGATTATTTAGCCTTTTTGATTTATTGTTATGCAGATTATGTTTTCACATTGGCTATTTAAAGCCCTATTGTACTTGACAAAAGTTGAGAGATATCTTTAATCAATACTTTCAACCTTTTCGCTTCACAAACTTTTAGAAAAACGAACAATGGTATGAAGAGCCTCATTAATCTTCTAAGATCCGTGAATTCTTCTAAAAAGCTACTTTCAACCCATTTTTAACTCATCAAGGCTACTTTCAACCGGTGTTTATTTCCATCGCGTATGTTATATTTAACCAATATCAATTTTTAACCTATTTTCAAACATGGCAAGCAACAATCTCTCCCTTAGAATGCCCCAAAAATTCCACTGGAGAAAACTATCAAGTTTGGTCAATGAAAATAAAATCACATCTTGAAGTCTGATATGTGGGAAGTTGTAATGAAAGATATACCTTACAACCACTCCTGCAAATCCTATCCTTCCCCAAATTGGATCTCATTCAGATGAAAAAACAAAAAAATTAAAGCCATAACTGTAATTCAGAATTCAGTTGCTGATTCAAATTTTCCTTAAATCGTTGCTTGTGAGACAGCAAAAAAAGCTTGGGAAAAACTAAAAAAAGATGTCTGCTTACTTGCTCGAAACGGAAGGGACTCATTATGTTCCCCTTTAGATAACGAAAACCCCTAATTACATAGAGCATCTATCTGAGCAACATAAGCATTCTTGGGTGGTCAGCATGAAGAGAATAGCATACTACATGAGTGTATCCAAATCTATTGCAATAACTACACTAAGATTGAGATTTTCCAAAACGACCTCCTCCTCGCTCATTCTCCATAGATTGCGGGATGTTTGCTTTTTCTGTTGTCTAAGATTTGAAGACAAACGAGTCAACTATTGGTGACGAGACCACTCTTTGTTTGGAAGGTGCAACAAGACAAAGTAATCGAGAAAATAGTTCAAATTCAAGAATTGTAGGACTATCCAATAAGTGAGAACTAGAAACATCGTTAATAAACTCCTATTGTTTTGCAATATTCGCAGCATGATAGCTCCATGGACAATGATGATGCTATATAAGCCCTAAGAAAACTGTCATCAAGGTCTCAAGATAAGGAGTTGCAAGATTCTTGTTCACGTGCAAGTGACTTGGGAAGGACCACATATTTTGGTCAAAGTTGGAAATCCTTTTTGGGAACTTTTGCTTATTTCCTTAGGAAAGAATTTTTGGTATTATATTTATATGTTTTTCTAGTTTAAAAGTTAGGATAAGGCACAAGTACCCCCTAGAGTATGATCAAATCTCAGAGACACACCTAAACTTAACTAGGGTCTTATTACCCCCCTCTAACAAATTTCGTATTTCTGTGCACCTTTTGTGTTGATGTGGCACTTTCAACCACCCAAGTTGGTTGTGCTTGTACACACATGCTTGCCACATGTGTAAATATATTTTTAAAATTTTAAATTTTTATTTTAAAGAAATAATTTTATTTTCTTTATCTTGTATTTAAGTTAAGTTAATACACATTTTTTACCTTCTATCGAAACTTTTCTTTTTACCTTCATTCATTGTTTTATATCTTTCATTTTCTATTGATTTTATTTACTCTTTTTATTTTCTTTGTCTTTTGTTTTGATTTGATTTCAAATGTCTTGTATTTAAAATGAGTAAATTTCGAACGGATATCAAAATAAGTTGAGAAAATCAATAAAACATAAATATTAAAATTAAAGGACACTTTTGATTATTATTTTTTAAGAAAATACACATAAATTTTTAAAAAATAATAAATTATTTTTTAAAAAAAAGTTTAAAGTAAGAACGAAATTAAAATAATTAAATATATATAAATTTTTAATATCAATAAATATGTGTAATTATAAAATTACCAATTAAAAAATGACATGTGTCTAATTTGTGCACTCATCACTTGCCTATCACTTGCCTTCAAGAGAGTATGCACACTCTCTATGCCACGTCAACATTTATGGTGTATTTATTCCATTTTAAATTAGTTTAGGGGGATAATAGGACCCTAGTTAAGTTTCGGTGTGCCTGAGATTTCGGTCAGAGTCTCGGGGGTACTTGTGCCTTATCCCTTTAAAGTTTCCTATTTTAAAGTTTCCTATTTCAGAGTTTCCTATTATGAAAGTTCCCTAGTTATTTTTTTTTTACACAGGTAATTGTTTCTATTTCTGTAACACAGTACATGGGTTGTACTGAAACCATATTTACAAAAGAACTCAAAATCTATTGTCCTATCCTTATAATGAGTCCAAGACATCGATGATAGAGTCAGTATCATTAGAGTATATCTCGTTGCACCATAAACATAAAGTCAAAATACAATTCATTTTGACTTGTTCAACTCCATATTCTGAAAAACTCTAACGTTCCTCTCCTTCCATATTATCTACCATGTAGCTGCAGGTACAATTCTCCAGTTGTTTTTGTTCTTAGCGTGTACTCCTACTTCTTCTCAACTTTGTAAAGCTTCTGTGATTTTCCTTGGCATGGACCAAGATATGTTTTTGAGACATAGGAATAATCTCCATAGTTGACTTGTGACCTTGCATGTATAAATAGATTGACCACTGTTTCTGCAGTTTCCCCAAAGAAAAAACATCTGGAACATAAAGGGATCCCCTTTCATCAAGTTATCTTGTGTCAGCACTACTTCCTTAGCCAATAACCAGACAAAGCAAGCTATTTTGTGTGGGATTTTGGCTTTCCAAATGTGTTTCCAAGGCCAGCGAAGTATCTACTGGTTTGGTTGTTTATCTTCCTATAGGCTGCATTTACTTTAAAAGTACCGTTACTATTTCCCTGCCACTGTAGGATGTCTTCTCCAGCCTTCAAACCACTGAATTGGTCGATGGTGCTGAAGAATTCTATTACTCTTGGTACTTGGTATTTCCCAATCATTGAGGTGTCACCTGAACACAAAATTCCACCCTTGAGGTGTCCACAATTCTGCTGTTGTGTTGATGTAAAACTAAGTTATAAATATCTAGGAATAATGTCTCCATGTTGCCTGCTTCATGCCAATCATCCTTCCAAAAGACAGTTTTAACTCCATCTGCCAATTTGACTATGGTATTAACTTTGAATTTATTCCACAAAATTCTGATAGATTTCCATAAGCTAACACCATAAGGAGTAGTGACCTCCTTTGTCATCCAATTATCATTCTCCTCATATTTAGCTTTAATGACTCTGACCCATAGACTTTGATTTTCATTTGAATATTTCCATAGCGTTCTCTTTTTTAAAGCTTTACTCTGATTCTTCAGATTTTTGATCCCCAATCCCCCAAATCTTTTCTCATTGATCACTGTCTTCCATTTTACTAGGTGGTAACCCTTCCTGTCTTTGTTCCCTTGCCATAGAAATTTCCTCCTGATGCTATCCAACCTATTGATGATTCCTAGTGGGATAGGAAACAATGACATCATATACGTTGGAAATGCATCAAGCATAGAGCTTATCAAGGTCAATCTTCCACCCATGGAGAGATATTGGGACTTCTACCTTGCTAACTTCTTCACATTTCTCAATCACCCCATTCCAGATTTCCATAGACATAGACTTGGCCCCCAAAAGCAATCCAAGGTAGATAGTTGGTAGAGCACTCACTTCACACCCTAAGATTGACTTTAAGATTTCCATGTTTGGCACTTCATTAACTGGGTACAAGAAGCTTTGCCTCCTGTTAATATGTAAACCTGACATTCCTTCAAATATTACCAAGATCAGTCTCAGTATTGTGAGATGCTCTTCTTCAGCATCACATAATATAAGTGTATCATCTGCATACTGATGATGAGTTACCTTCAAGCTATCGCTTCCAGCTCTAGCAACCTCAAATTCTCTTAACCAACCTTCCTTATTTGTTGTCTTAATCATGTTGTTCAGTCCCTCCATGACTAAGAGGAACAAAAAGAGTGATAGAGGATCACCTTGTCTTAGGCCCCTCTGTAAATTAAAGTAATTTGCTGGTGAACCATTAATAAGTACAAAGAAGTTCACTGTTGATATACAAAATATTATCCACTTATTCCATTTGTGTCCAAATCTCATCTTCTCTAGCGAATCCATTAGAAATCCCTAATTGACATGATCATATGCTTTCTCAATGTCTAATTTGCATAGGATTCCTGGTTTCTTCAAGTTCACCCTGGAGTCTATTACTTCATTTGCTATGAGGGCATCATCCATAATCTATCTTCCTTTGATGAATGTCAGTTATTGTGAGTCCACAAGCTTAGCCATCACTCTTTTCAATCTTTCAGTAAGCTCTTTGGAGAATAGTTTGTAAATGTTATCTAGATGGGTCTGAAGTCTATTAATTCTTTAGCACCTTCTTCTTTGGAATAAGAGCTATGAAGATAGCATTGAAACTTCTTTCAAACCTTCCTTGCTCGTAGAAATTCTGGAAGGTCTTCGTGATATCATTTTTTACCACTTCCCAACACTTCATGTAGAACCCCATTGTAAACCCATCTGGAACATTTGCTTTATCAATTGCACACTGCTTTAGACATTTCAGTACCTCCTCCTCTCCAAATCGCCTTTCTAAATCTTCCATTTCCTCCACTGTCAGCCTTGGGCAATTTGTGAAGTTGCTGGCAGGTCTCCGCTGGATATTCTCTGAGTACAGGTTTTGGTAAAATTCCATTATTTCCCCTTGAATCCTTTCTTGATCTCTGATCAGATATCCTTGAACAAGAAGTTGGTCAATGTAGTTATATCTCTTGTGTGAATTAGACATCTTGTGGAAGAATTTGGTATTCTTATCCCCCTTCTTTCAACCACAAGAATCTAGATCTGTCTCCACAAGATCTCTTCATTCTTGATTAGCTGCTCAAAGTTCATGATTAAGGATGCCTTCTCCATTGACTCCTCTGCTGTTAAGCCTCTGGCTATAGCAATGTTGTCCAAAGTAGCCAACTTCTCTAGCCGATTCTTCCTTTGTTGACCTAGATTTCCTTGCACGACTTTGTTCTCTCCCGCTACAAACTTTCTTCCTTTTTTTTCTCAATCAAATACCAATTTTTTCCTCTTTGAGTTGGTAAATTATCATAATCTTTACAAGTATTTTTTTTATATTAACAATTTTTTGGGGGTGCATTGACGTTTATCAAGAACGCTTCACCTCTACCCCTCCAAGATTTGTGTACAAAACTTTTCAAAGGTTCTACTGCAACAAGAGTTCATGGTTGGAGTCCAAGTTGTACCTATTCCTGTCCTAGTATCTCTTTTGAATCTCCTACTATAGATATAGATACTCCTAATGGAGTTGAAGATCTAGTTGGTGACAAAAATGATGGAGGTCTTAATAATTCTCCATCCCGATCTTCAATTTCGTCTGATAAAAGAGTTTTGGGATGAAAAGAAAAATTTGTCTCAATTGGAAATTCATGAGAAGACGAGTATTGTCTTAGAGTTATTGATTAAAAAAATAGCACAACTAACTTAGAAGAATGAAAGGAAAAATTAGATGGCATTGACGTGAAGAAACCATACTGTTAATATATTTTGTGAAATTGACAGATACAAAAGAGCATGGACGACACTAGAGGTGCACAAGTTAGAGAATTGGATTAAGGTCATCAAGGAAAAAATAGAAATTCTTTCATTTTTCTAATTAGCTATAGTATATGTTAGGCGTTGATAATGTGAAACCTTCTTAATTATATGATTAATTGGATAATTTTTTTATGAAATGCTTATGTTGAATTCTTTAAAAAAATCATGTTACAATAATTTTTGTACTGATATATAATTTTTATTTGCATATCATATAATTTAATTTATTTCAATCAAATATAAACATTTAAAATATTTTTTTATCAAAGAAGTAATATTTTTTTGACAATAACTTTTTTATAATATTTTATTGATATAATAATTAATTTCATATGCACATTCAGATATTGAAAACAAAACGTCTTAATCATTCGGTGTTCAGATCTATAGACAACATCTTAATATTCAGATATGTATTCAGATCTAGATGTGCACATCATAATATTCAGATGGTTATTCAAATTCAGACGTTTTACTCTTAATGGAAACAAATGAGGTTTCAAACTTGATTGTAAAATAAGAAAAACAAACGCACTTAATGATTAAGACATAAATGATAAAGATTCAGACCACAAAAAACAAACAAACTTAATGACTCAGATTTGAATGTTAAAGATTAAAACCTTCATTAAGGGCAATCAAATGAAGCCTCAGTTGGACAAGGATTTATCCTATAAGAAAGCCCTCGTGCCCATTTTAGACAGGTTGGTTTGCAAGTTGAGATCAAATAAACTTCCTTTGGTGAAAGTGTTCATGGAGGAATCATCCGCACAATGAAGTAACTAAGAGACTAGGGCAGACATGCAGAGCAAATACATGCACCTATTTGATAGCTCAAGTGTACTCGTACAAGAGTTTAAGTGGGCGAAAATATAACCCAACCCTTTCCTATTTTTTATTTGCATTCCATATGTAGTTTAAGCATATGTATAAGATCGTATTACTAATTATTACTTGCGGCGTTGATTTGAAAAGTGACTCAAAGAGTTTGGGTGGTTTTGGACATGTTAGAACCTAAAAATCAAAAGTTTTATTTGGTGCAGCCACGATCATTCTACACCAGGACCAATCACACAGTGTGGGAAGAGTTTGGTCATCGTAAGTTGATTGCCATCGCACATTTGAAAATTCAAAAGCCAGTGCTATCGTGCAAGCTGACCAAAATAGCCCTTAAAGACGGTTCAATTAATTATCATGATTAGAGAGGAGTGTGATAGCTCCGAAGAACAGTTCAAGTATACATACGAACATTGATTAGATTGTGCCATTATGAAGAAGAACTTGTGGGGGCTCAACCAACAGAGTGATTTCGACCCAAGGCACTAAGGTAATGATTAATTAACAACCTAAGATGATTATACTTGTTTTTGTGGATTTTTACATAGATTTGAATCCCTAAAGTTATATTTGGTGCAGCCACAATCATTCTGCACCAGGCCCAATCACACAATGTGGGAAGAGTTTGATCAGTGCAACAGCACAAGTTGACCGCAACCACACATTGGAAAATTCAAAAGTTTGCGCTATCGTGCAAGTTGACCGCAATCATATTTAAGGGTAGTTTGGTTAATTATCATGATCACTGTGGAGGAGTGTGATAACACTAAGGACAGTTTCTTTTTTTATGACTATGGTGTCCGAACCAGCTTTTGCGCACCTCGACTGATTCCACGGGATACATGCCACCTCCCTCGAGCAACAGGTATCAAGTAACTCCGTCCACCAAGGCTAGGACAAATGGGAAGAATCACCTGGTATTTTTTGTCTCCACTGAGTTTTGAACTCGAGATCTCTGGATTCCCACCCACTTCACTAACCACTAAGGCACACCCTTGGGTGCCGTTGAAGGACAGTTCAAGTATAAATACAAACAAGAACACATGGGGGGCTCAACCAATGGAGTGATTTCGACCTAAGGCATTAAGATAATCATACTTCTTTTTTTGTGGATTTTGACATGAGATTTGAATGCCTTAAGGATCTTAAACCTAGTTCTACAAATGAAAAAAAAGGGGGGATGCGACCTAGCAATACAAGTCAAGATTGAAAGTTGATTACATAAATGAAATGTGAGCTTATGGGTATGCTGATTCTATAATTTGTTTTGCATTTTGACTAGTTTGGTCGGAGGTTGGGTTTTGGTTGACCTTCCATTGTCTGACTTGTCCAAATTATGGAAATACTACACCTAATTTGAACGCGTTATTCAATATCTTGCATAAATTGAGGCCTTCGGAGGTCGTCTTAGTGGGTTTAAGCATTTCAAGTGAAGAAAAGGCATTTAAAGGCAAGTGAGACTTTTAACCTCTCGAATGTTTTGCTTTCCTGAAGTCATTATTTAGAATAGGGAAAAGGGTCAAAAATGCCCTTATACTAAATGAAAAGATCAAAAATGTCCTTCGTTTATACTTTGGTTCATTTATGCCCTTAATATTAGAGAAATGGGCCAAAAATGTCCTTAATGAAACGGAAGTAACGGAAAAGTAACGGAAAATTCTTAAACAATTTAATTAGTCTTAATTTTTCTATCCTCCTCTCTCTATTTGAACTCAACTCCATTTCCTCACAAGAGGTATTTCTTCCTCTTTCAAAACCCTAGCCCCCTCTACTAGATTTCTCAAATATACTTAATACTTAATTGGGTGTAACTTTGCCATACTTATTCAATAAGAAGTTTAGTGTTAATACCGACAAATTTGCCTTATTCATCAGCTACAAAATGAAGAAAAAAAGAAGAGATTGAAGATGATGGCTAGAAAGGGACAAGGAATTCCAGATAATGATGTTAACTTTTACAGACTAGGAATGGTACTTAATGTTTTGCTTGAATGCACTTGGAATATTACCTTAGAAAATGTTTTGGTGGTTCTTTTTCAAATTCACATTTGCCTTGGTGATAGTTGACCACTAAAATGTGGATGTAAACTTGTTAATGTTTGATAGTTTTTGGTGTTGATGTGCAGTGAATCTGCATTTTTTTGGTGTAATGGTTTAAAGTGAATACTTGTTCCTCTATTTAGATTAATGGTTTAACATTGGTCTTGTTCGTATTTGCTTCTTTTTGGAGTTGGGTTCAAATAAAGAGATAAAGAGAAGGGGTAGAAAAATTAAGACTAATTAAATTGTTCAAGAATTTTCTAGTACTTCCGTTTCATTAAGGGCATTTTTGACCCATTTCTCTAACATTAAGGGCATAAATGAACCAAAGTATAAACGAAGGGCATTTTTTATCTTTTCACATAGTATAAGGGCATTTTTGACCCTTTTCCCTTTAGAATATACATAATTGCTTTAAATTACCTAGTATGTTGAGGGTGAGAGCATACAAAGATATTTATACGGTTTCTTAGCTTGTGCTATATATTGAGGTACTTCTCTTTCAAAGTTGAGTTTAAAGAATATTCTATATCATGCATGAAAAATTGAGCATAGCATACTAGTTACACAAATTAGGAAGCATGCCAAGATGTGTCATTTCTATACGTGTTGAGATTTATAGCATGACTTCATTTACATCATATGATATTATTATATTGCACAGTTTATCTTATATGCATTAATTTAATGAGTTGAGATGGTGTTAGCATCATATTGGTCGTGAAAGGTATACATAGACGCACAGTTCAGTTGCCACCACAGAGGTCTGCTACTAAAACACACTAATGGTTGGGCATGGTATGCAACTATGCGGTATTGTTGACTATGGACAGTATATTAAGATGTGTAGTTCAACACAGGTAAGGGTGTGCAATATGGACGTTCTCTTGCTATGCATAGTGACACCATTAAACACAGTCCATGAGATGTTACATCTGTACTAGTTGGTATTTCATTTATACTTGCATTAATATGATATGTGTCATACTTGTTCATAACATGCATATATTTTTCAGATACTTTCTTCATGGGGTATGACAGGGAGCACTGGTCAGTGATCTTGATGAGCTTTGGCACACCCTTCTTGTTGTTTACTACTCTATGCAGATCCTTCACCTAGTGTAGTTGTTGTCCGGGTTTTGATCTTGTTTGAGGCAGTTATGAAGCTTCAGATGAGGAGAAAGAACCACATACGTTTTGGTGGTACTTCAAGCTATTTATATTATGTTTCTTTACTTTCGGGCTACGACCCAAACAGCATACACTTCAAAGTATGTAGCTTCTCCTCGACTTACTGTTGGGACGGATAGGCACTCCTTGGCATTATTACGTATACTTCTCTTCCACTATTATCTGTGATACTTGGAGATTTATCTATGTAGCTTATACTATCATTTTGATAATGAGTTTGTTGCTATCAAATGTTTGCGGTTTGCTTATCAAGCGGTCGCTCTTTAGGTGCCTATCATGACTCATGAATTTGTATCATAACAAATACCATATTTATAGTTTTTTAATAATGATAAATGATTTCTTCTGGCTAAATACCATGTGAGATGCACAAGCATGAGACTAGGGCTAAAAGAATATTTTTAGTTAACTGGAATTTTCACACAAGAATGAAATATCAAAACTAAAGGATTAAAACAATCCACATACCTGCTGCAATCACTTGACCAAAGTACTTTGCCTTGATTCTGCAAACTCCACTCAAATATCTGTCTCACATGCTACTGAGTTAGATTCTTCAGAATGCAGCTAACAAAGTAAAGCTTTCAGCAAGGTGAAAACCTTGAATATATGGAGAAGCACTCAATGAAAGAAAAATAAAGTGAATTTGATGACTACTAAATAACTTGCCTTTCCATCTATACCCAAAGTGAAAATGCTCGTCTCATCAGAACCAAACAGAACAGAACTAATTGCAGAATCATGTGCTGGCCATCCAGTAATTTGCAAGCCAGCAGACATATCTATCACCTGTTAAGATTCTGTTGACTATGCAAGCCAGCAAACTTATGAGAGCATCTCCTAACTGCACATATTCACTCTCAAATACCATTAAAAGCATGAACTCCCTAAAATAAATGTTAAGTTACGATAATACCCCCAACATAAAACACATTGTAGTATATATTTTGTATTTTATATTATATTATATTTATTTATTTGTTCTATTCTATAATATATTAAAAGAAGACATTTTTTCACATTGATGGGAGTGACTGTTCCAAAGGGTTGTGACTTATTCGATGAGTTATGAAATTTCCAAAAAGTTGTGATTTTTCTAAAAGGTTTTGACTTATTTTACAAGGCATGATAAGCATTTTTTCATATTATCTTTTGTTTTCTATAAATAGAGAGGTTTTCTCACATTTTTAAACTATGAATTTTGTAAGTTTTCTATTCTTCTTCCTGAAACAAGGAAGATTGTGAGAGTTGTTCAATTATGCAATTACAATATTTTTTGTGGCTAAATTAGATAGATCAACAAAAATTGATGCAGCAAGGAGAATAAAATAACTCAACTTCAAACGAGAAGACTATCTAGATAATTAATATATACTCATTTTCATAGTCATACATATACTTTTGCAACAACTTCTACTTGACAAGAAGTTCAATGATTTTATGTTGCGCAAAGCACAACATGGTGTTCAAGCTGTGAAAAGTCTCATACTTTTGGAGAAAAACGATTTGATCAAAAACTTGTTTAAAGAGTCCAAACAATTAGACAATTGGCATTTTTCTTTTACTGTTTTTTTACTTATTTCAGTTTAGTGCTTCCTATTTTCTAGCTAGACTTAGTCAACTTTAGTTGCTCAACTTTCTGAAGTTAGTGGCCCCTTTAATGGCTGTTAGTGGCACATGTTCTTATTTAGTTTTAACATCCACTTTGTAAGTGGCTACTAGATAGGAAATGGTTAGGTTTTTCCTTATATAAATTCAAATCTTCTACAAATTAATACATAGCTGGAATTTCATAAGTTCACTCTATTTTTATTCTTCAAATCAGTTTCTTGATTATTTTTGTTCTAAAAGTGGTATCAGAGCCTCTAGTTGATCTTAGAGGACCAAAATGTTTTAACCTACAACACATATGGCATCCAACAGCCTACCTTTAAATCCACCATTCACTTTCACCGGTGAAAATTACCAAATCTGGTCTTTGAGGATGCAAGCCTTTCTGGAAGCCTATGAACTTCGGGAAACTGTGACGGAAGATAAACCACTTGTTGCTCTACAAGCGAATCCTACCTTGGCTCAAATCAAATCCAACAACGAAGAGAAGGCAAAGAAATCTAAAGCCAAGTCGCTTATGCAGAATGTTGTGGCAGATTCTGTGTTTTACAGAATCATGGCTTGCAAAACAGCAAAAGAGGCTTGGGATAGATTGAAAGAAGAATATCAAGGCAGCGATAGAACACGTCATATGCAAGTGTTGAACCTGAAAAGAGAGTTCGAGTGCTTGAATATGCAGGAGGATGAAACAATCAATAAGTATGCTGATCGAATCTCCTTAATTGTTAATAACATTAGACTTCTTGGTGAAGAATTTACAGACAAACGAATTGTGGAGAAAGTTCTTGTGACTCTTCCTGAGAGGTTTGAATCTAAGACTTCCTCTCCTGAAGAATCCAAGGACCTGGGCAAACTTTCATTAGGTGAATGAATGAGTGCTCTTCAAGCACAAGAGCAAAGGAGGACTATGAGACGGGACAAATTCACTGAAGGAGCTTTCTCTGTACAAAAGCAAATATTTGGTAAAGGAAAGCAACAGTTCAACCAAAAGAATAAGGGCAAGCGTGATGGAGGAAACAATAGTGGAGATGTGAAGCAGAAGTTCCCTGCGTGCAAACATTGTAAAAGAACTACGCATCTGGAGAAGTACTGTTGGTGGAGAGTCGATGCTATATACGGCAACTGTAAGCAGACGGGCACATATCCAAGGTCTGCAAATCAAGAGCAAAGTCCTCTGGTGCTTTGCAAGCACAAGTAGCAGAACACGAGGAGCAACTCTTTGCAGTTTCATACTTTTCAATCAATGAATCCTCTAATTCGTGGCTTCTTGATAGTGGTTGCACACATCACTTGTGCAATGATGCTGAAATGTTCAAATTCCTTGATCGTACCTACAAATCTAAAGTAAAAGTGGGAAACGATGAGGCAGTAGAAGTCAAAGGCAGAGATACAGTGTCTATCTCAACAATATCAGGTATCAAAACTATTCCTGATGTTTTGTACACACCTGATATGAGTCAAAATTTGTTGAGTGTTGGACAAATGCTTGAAAATAATTATTCTCTACATTTTAAGAATTGTGAATGTGTTATTTCTGACCCTTCTAGAGTAGAATTATTTTATGTCAAGATGAGCAACAGAATGTTTTCAGTTGATTGGGAGAAAATGATTGAACAGGCTTACATTATTACTTCACAAACATGTACAAACCTATGGCACAAAAGGTTTGGTCACTTCAATCTGAGAAGCATCGCAGAGATGAAAAAGGAGCTAGTGGAAATATGCCTGAATTTCTTTCTAATGCTCAAGTTTGTGAAACATGCCAACAGGGAAAGCAAACAAAATTGTCATTTTAAGCAAATCAAGTATGGAGAGCTAACCAGAAACTTCAGCTCATTCATACGGATGTTTGTGGCCCAATGAAAACAGATTCATTGAGTGGTAACATACTTTCTCCTCTTTATTGATGACTACACTAGAATGTGTTAGGTTTATTTCATTAGACTGAAGAGTGAAGTCTTTGATGTTTTTAAACAATTTAAAGCTTTAGTAGAAAATCAATGTAATCTTAGTATTAAGGTTTTAAGGTCTGACAATGGAGGAGAATATACTTCTTCTCAGGTTGTGGAGTTCTGTAATAGCCCAGGTATTGAACGCCAATTGGCATTACCATACACTCCACAACAAAATGGTGTGCCTGAAAGGAAGAACAGGACAGTAATGGAGATTGCCAGATGTCTTTTGCTCGAAAGAAAGATCCCAAATCAGTTTTGGGCGGAGGCAGTCAATACCTCTGTTTATTTGCTGAACAAATTGCCTACTAAGGCCTTGCAGGACATGACTCCATATGAAGCTTGGTGTGGGAACAAACCATCAGTACACCATCTCAGAATCTTTGGGTGTATATGTTATTATCAAGTTCCAGAAACAAAGAGGAATAAGCTGGACAACAAGGCTCATAAAGGCATATTTATGGGCTATAGTTCATCCAAAGGTTACAGGATTTTCTGTTTGAAATTAGAAAAACTAATTCCGAGCCGAGAAGTGAAGTTTGATGAAGCAGCTGGTTGGGATTGGAAAAATCAGAAGACCTCTTATTCCCTCTTATTCTGATTTATTTTCAAAAGAGCAGCCTCAACTTTCAGAAGATGAACTAGTGGATGATGTACCAGTGAGGGGAACTCGAACCTTAAAAGATGTTTATCAGCGGTGTAACTTGGTTACCTCTGAACCAACAAGCTATGCTGAAGCACAAGACTCTAAGGCATGGAGGAGAGCTATGCAAGATGAACTAGACATGATCGAGAAGAACGGAACCTGGTAGTTTGTTGACAGACATAGAAATCGCAAGGTGATTGGTGTAAAATGGATTTTCAAGACAAAACTCAATCCTAATGGAACAATTTGCAAACATAAGGCTAGATTGGTGGTGAAGGGATACGCACAACAATATGGTGTGGATTACCAGGAAACATGTATGACACAATCAAGCTTATTCTTGCATTTGCATCTCATAGTTCCTGGCAGATTCATCAACTTGATGTCAAATCGGCTTTTTTGAATGGTTTGCTTGCTAAAGAGATCTATGTAGAGCAACCTGATGGTTTCTCAATTCCTGGAAAAGAGGATCAAGTTTATCTCTTAACGAAGGCCTTGTATGGCCTAAAACAAGCCCCAAGGGCATGGTATGAGAGGATGGACAATCATCTCACCCAACTTGGCTTTAGTAGAAGTCAAAGTGAAGCTACTTTGTATGTGAAAGTCACTGCAGGTGAGTGATGATTCCAGAAGCACCTCTGGATATCTTTTCTGTTTGGGGACAAGTTGTTTTAGTTGGAGCTCTAGGAAACAAGAAACTACAGCTCAATCAACAGCAGAAGATGAGTACATAGCTGTTGCATCTGCTGTGAATCAAGCTATCTGGCTAAGGAAGATGTTGAAGGACTTGGGCCATGAACAAAGAGAAGCTACCAAGATCATGTGTGACAACAATTCAGCAGTTTCAATCTCAAAAAATCCGGTGTTTCATGGTCGAACTAAGCATATCAAGATCAAGTTTCATTTTATTAGAGAAGTCCAACAATCTAATGAAGTGTTGTTTGTTCATTGTTCATCTGAGAACCAGTTAGCTGACATTTTCACCAAGTCATTGCCAAAGGAAAGGTTTGAAGATTTGAGGCAAAGAATTGGTGTTTGCCACAAAAATGCCAAGGAGGAGTGTTAAACAATTGGCATTTTTTCCAGCTTATTATTTTTACTGTTTTTTTACTTATTTCAGTTTAGTGCTTCCTATTTTCTAGCTAGACTTAGTCAACTTTAGTTGCTCAACTTTCTGAAGTTAGTGGCCCCTTTAATGGTTGTTAGTGGCACATGTTCTTATTTAGTTTTAACATCCACTTTGTAAGTGGCTACTAGATAGGAAATGGTTAGGTTTTTCCTTGTATAAATTCAAATCTTCTGCAAATTAATACATAGCTGGAATTTCATAAGTTCACTCTATTTTTATTCTTCAAATCAGTTTCTTGAGTATTTTTGTTCTAACACAAACTAGATTTAATAAGTACTCCTCCGTTTCCAGTATATTTGTTGTACTTCTATTTTTATTCAGTTTAATATAGAATGTTTTTTTTTCTTGGGGGTGGGGGAGCATCTTTAAAACCACAAAGTTAAAAGATATTTTTATATATTCTACATATCCTTAAATTAAAAGTCTTCTTTATTTTTTAAAATTTCATATGAAACTAAAATTAGACAATTCCATATCTATCTCCTTATCTACCCCCAACTTAAAACACCAAATTTAGTATATCTTACATAATTTATATTGTATTTTATTTATTTATTTATTTTATATTATATTATATTATATTAAAAGCACACACCTTTAAACATTGAAGAATTGTGACATTTCCAAAGAGTTATAACTTTTTCGATGAGTTGTGACCTTTTCGAAGGATTGTTACTTTTTTACAGGTCTGTGACTTTTCCAAAAGGTTGTGACATTTTCAAAGAGTTATGACTTTTCCGATGAGTTGTGACCTTTTTGAAGGGTTGTGACTTTTCTAAAGGGTTGCGACACTTTTTTAATAAGGCACAATAAGCATTTTTTCATACACTACCCTTTGTTGGCTATAAAAAGAGAGGTTTCCTCAAATTTTTAAATTACAATTGTTTGAAGTTTTTCATTCTTCTTCATCTTAAAACATCAAATTTATTATATCTTCTATATTTTATAGTATATTTATTTATGTATATTATATTATATTAAAAGAAGACACCATTTCACATTGAATGGTTACGATTTTTCCAAAGTGTTATAGGACTTTTCTGATGAGTTGTGGCCTTCCGAAGGGTTATGACTTTTATGATTAGGAATAATATGCACATGCTCATTACACTCCCTACCATGAATGTTCAATAAATATAATACTCCAAGTAAAATCATCCAATTTAGTATATCTCTTATATTTATATTAATATTTATTTATATTATATTATATTAAAAATAAGAACTCCAACAATACAAACAAAGTAATGCACTATGGGGAACTTTCAATACTAATCATAAGAAAATTTACATCCAAAATTCATAGGAACTTATACTTTATCATTCATTTTATAATTGTTTACTTAATTTTTTTATTTAATAATATTCACATTATTTTTAAAAATTGTGTAGTACATGGTTTGATGTTGCACGTGCATCAAAACTAGCATATATATATATATATATATAAAGAGAGAGAGAGAGAGAGAGAGAAATAGACACAGAATATGGAAATAAATATAAAAGTTTCTAATGCAAGGTATAAGAGAGGACGGCTACAGACTATGTTCACAAGTTCAGACAAGGATACCAAACATGTGTATCATTCCATCAGTAGCTGCAGCTGCTAAAAGTTTTCCATTGTGATTGAAGCATACTGAAGTAATTGGAGGTGGATCTTCACCAAGAGGAAGGACTGTCTTCAATAAAGTTTGAAGAGAGTTAGGTTTGAGAATCCTTATGAAGAAAGGAAAAGAAATAGTGTTGTAAATTCAGCACTTGGATACAACCGGGACCCAATATAATCACATACCATAGCTTTCCATGTCCTCATGTTCCAGACAGTTAAAGAAGCATAGCCCAATTCACCAATGTCACTCGAACCAGGCCTACAAAACTGCAATTTAGGATCGCTTTTTGAGGCAAACAAGAACTATATGCATCGTAATTAAGCATATCAAAACTCTCATTTAACAACATTCCTAGTACAGTCCCACAAGTGGGGTCTAGGGAGGGTGGGGTGTGCACACACCTTACCCCTACCTTAGTGGGGTGGAGAGGTTGTTTTCGATAGACCCTCAGCTCAAGAAAATCATTTTACAAGACAGGTTTGAATGAGTTGCAAGAGTAGAAGCTATGATGTAAAAAGAAATTAAAGAAAGTATAGTCTCACATGTGGGCTCTGAGAAGGGTGGGAGGCATACACACCTTACCCCACTACCTTTGTGGCATAGAGAGGTTGTTTTTGATAGACCTTCGGCACAAGAAAATCATTTTACAAAACAGGTTTGAATGAGTTGCAACTTACTATGATGAAAATAAAATTAAAGAAAGTACGGTCCCACAAGTGGGGTCTAGGGAGGGTAGGGGGTACACACACCTTACAGCTTACCCCTACCTTTCTGAGGTAGAGAGGTTGTTTTCAATAGACCCTCGTATCAAGAATATCATTTCACAGAACAGGTCTTAATGAGTTGAAAGAGTAAGAAACTTTGATCCAAAAAAACAAAGAAAGAGCGGTACTGACAGTAAAATTAGTATAGATAACCAAAGTAAGGAAAACCACAATACTAATGAACTTGAAGAATCAAATGGCATAATCATCATATCATATTATATCATATTAATAATATATATATATATATTATATATAATATATATATATATATAACCTTAAAAACATGAACTCCTAACTTGAATGTTAAATTACTATAATATCCCCAACTTAGGTTGTGACTTTTTTGATGAGTTGTGACTTTTTCGATACGTTGTGATTTTTCAACAAGTTCTGAAGAGTTGTGACTTTTTTAATAAGTTGTGACTTTTCCAAAGAGTTGCGACTTTTTCAATAAGTTGTGACTTTTCCAAAGGGTTGACTTCTTGAAAAGGTCATGACTTTTCAGATAAGACACAAAAAACATTTCTTCATACTACCCTTTGTTGACTATAAATAGAGGGGCTTCCTCTCATTTTACAACCACAAACTTTTTAATCTTCTACTCTTCTTCTTGCATTTTAAATTTTTTTGTGTGATTTATTGTTGTTGAGTGAGTTCGAAGTTTAGCGGAATACGAGGTACCACTATTCTGATGAATTAAGTCGTTCTATCCTAAGAGGGTATATTCCATAACCTCGAGTACTTGAGGAAAATAATTTTGATGATATAATAATTATTTTTTTGCTTAATATATACATTAGTATGTAATGTTTCAATATATGAAGTTACCCTTTGTTGACTATAAATAGAGGGGCTTCCTCTCATTTTTCAACCACAAACTTTTTAATCTTCTACTCTTCTTCTTGCATTTTAAATTTTTTTGTGTGATTTTTTGTCATTGAGTGAGTTCGAAGTTAAGCGGAATACGAGGTACCACTATTCTGATGAAGTAAGTCGTTCTATCCTAAGAGGGTATATTCCATAACCTCGAGTCTTTGAGGAAAATAATTTTGATGATATAATAATTATTTTTTTGCTTAATATATACATTAGTATGTAATGTTTCAATATATGAAGTTAACATGATGCAGTCTAAATTCATTTGTTTTTGTCAACAATTTCTCTTGAGATGTAGATATATGCTTCTGAATATCTTTTCCAAAATTTAGAGAATTGTCACGATTTGTTTTTGATGCTCAAGACAAAAAAAAATGACTTTATTTATCTATGCTACTTATGTGATTAAAACTCTCATGAAGTTTGCTTCAAAATAGTTATTACTATATAAACATTGCCCTTTTGTTTTACTTATTTACTATTTCTTAATTTTTCAGTATTTTAGGCGAAGAAAAGTTTATATGACTTGTAATAACGCCAGTTGAAGTTTGTATTAGTTTAATTTTTATTATTTATTTAGTAGTTAATTTTATGAGATAAATATTTCCATTAATGCAAATATATATTTATATTTGGGTAGGTATGTGTATTTAAATTAAAGTATTATATATGTCACAAATGTATTATCAAGTTAACAAGATCTTCTAACTTTAAAATATATTATTTTAAAATGTTCTGAGTTTTTTTTTTTAAAATAAACTCACAACAAATGTGAAAATATTTGAATATATAAAATGTAGTTGTTCTCTTCACATGTTCATATGACATCTAAACAATTTAACATCTGGTTAGATGACAAGAAAAATACAAAGTGAATATTGTCTATAAGGTAATATTAGTGAGATAAGACTAATTACATAATTGAATCTCATCAAATTGAATACA
Organism: Solanum chiquidenum; assembly: GCA_029582725.1. Classification (NCBI taxonomy): domain Eukaryota; kingdom Viridiplantae; phylum Streptophyta; class Magnoliopsida; order Solanales; family Solanaceae; genus Solanum; species Solanum chiquidenum. The sequence continues at coordinate 57,453 of JAJOOS010004859.1, forward strand.
TTATTGCATTTAACTAATAAAAAATTTCATTGACCATCTTCATAGGTTTGCGTGAATAAGAGATACATATGACGATCCATGTTGAACATTCATAAAAAAATCTGCAATATTATTTTTTGTTAAGCTTATTATTCAAATATTCGCTTAAATAAGCAATACTATTTACTATAACATATATTTTTGAAATTGGTAATCACGTGCAATGCACGTGTCAAAAAACGAGTATATATATAAGTGGGAAGCTCCTAACCTCAAAATTGGATTACCATTTTACCCTTCACTAAATACTATTTCTACTCTTTTTTTATGTACAAATGTAAACATATATTCCAATAACTAATTAGATAATCAATTTTAAAGTATTCAAATGTGCTTTAAGGATGTAATGGAAGATAAAGAGTCATTCAAGTGAATGAAATAACTTGCAGTGAGTTACTAGGTGGAAGTCCAAGCATTTCTAAACAGCTTCTCTTTTTAAATTTTAAGTTAAAGAATTTGAAGAGTTTCCATTGATAAAACTATATATACTCCAACTTCATCTACAAGAGATACAACCAGTTTCTAAGTGTTCAGTCTTAATGTTTTCATTCGCTCTTTGATAAAAAATTTGCATAGGGTGGAGAATTATTTTCAACTTCCGCTTGACTCTCCAATGTTCCCTTATGGATTTCATACATTAGTCTTACAAAAAAAGCCTGTCGTGGATAGGAAGGTTGGAATTTTCAAGAGTCATTTTTTTTTTGAGAATGGTAAAGTTGCATTCATCAGCAATGAGGGTATGCTGGCAACCAAACAAAAAATTCCAAGGCAAAGTAGTCATGATTACAAAGAGTCTAGGAAATCTACAACTGATCCACTTCATATATACCCTCTTCTTTACACCAAAAATAAATGCAGTTTTCTTTTACTTTCTGCATTGGGTTAGTAATATTCTTAAAACATCTATTGTTTCTTTCCATCCAAATTGACCACCATATTCGAGATGGAACTAGATTCCACCATTTTTTCTGTGTTTTACTTCCCCCTCTTCTCATCCAACAGCTTAGTAGATCTGCAAGTATGCTCAGGCACCACCCAAGGATCTTGGATAAGGCTTTGAAACATATACCATATCTGGGCAGTCACTGAACAAATGGTTGTTTGTTTCCTCCTTTTCATGGCAGAAGAAGCACCTAGAAACAATCCGGAATCCTATTTTTTTCAATCTCTCCTGAGTCAGGCATGCTTTTCTGCACACTGACCATGTGAAACACTATCTTGGTTGGAGTGCTGGACTTCCAGATTTGTTTCCAAGGTCCAAAAATGCCCCTGGATGTATTGCCAGGTCGCTTTTTGTACATTCTTCCAACAGAAAATTCCCCATCGCTATCATGTTTCCATCTGATTGCATCAGAATTACTGCCGAGTCCCGGAAAATCTTCCAACCTTTGCAGTAAGTCGGCCACTGTATCCACTTCCCAGTCATTTAAGAGCCTCCTAAAGGTTATATTCCACCCTTGCTGAGACTACATCTCAGCAATAGATGCTACAGGGTTGTTACAAAAAGAGTACAAATCTGCAAAGTCATCCATGAGGGAGTTCTGTCCTATCCAACTTGTCTTTCCAAAAAAAGGATCCTAGTCCCCTCACCCACCTTGTAGCATATGTTCCTAGCTAGTTTTGGCCACAAATTTCTAATAGACATCTAAACTGAGACCCCATAGGTGTTGGTCACAATGTTGGAGGTCCATGAATCAGTTTGTCCATACTTGCTAACGATAACATCCTTCCACAGAGCCTGCCCCTCTTTACCAAACCTCCATAGCCATTTTGACAGTTGACACCTATTTTGCAGACCTAGATTCTTAATGCCAAGACCTCCCGATTTCTTGCTTAGTTGAGCAATCTGTCATTTGACCAAGTGAGTGCCCTTTCCTTCCTTGTTTCCCAACCAAAGAAAATCTCTCCTTAGTTTATCTAATTTATCTTCCGCTTTAGCAGGTAAGGGAAAGAGAGACGCAACATAAGTAGGGAGAGCATCTAAGACAGAATTGATCATTGTTATTCTTCCTCCCAGAGATAGGTATTGTGTCTTCCAGGTGGCTAACTTTTTCTCAGTCTTCTCCACAATTACATCCCATATTTCTAGTTCTTTGTGGTTGTTACCCAGTGGCATCCCCAGATATGTAGTTGAGAATCTAGGCCAGCAATGGCATCAAGTGCCGGCCACACCGAGAATCTAGGCTCAGGAGGTGAGACAAACCTTCAAATCTGGTCAATTTATATGATTCTTGTGCATTGACATTCTCTTTCTCCTCTGCTTTCTACCACAACAATTCATGATTGCCTCCTATAACATGGACATTGAAGCCATGATTGCATGCCCAAGAAATTCTTTTAATCTTGTTAGGGACTTGTATACCCATGTAGGGATAAGTGTGAGATTTGAATAACCCCATCATTTGTTCTTAAAGATGAACTATTTATTAGTATTGAAATTAGATGGACCTAAACAAAGAAAACTAGAAACCGAGAACTGTAGCCTGCACATACTAGTTATTAATATAAGAATTTTCAGTTCACAACTATTTCTCTAAAATTGCTTAAAGCAGAGGAATTGTGACAAAAAATTCTAAGCTATAACTTCTTCATAGCAGGACATCAAAGTTATACATTCTTAAGTTATAACTTATACATCAAGATAATAGATAAAAGGTAGAAGTACAAGTTACCATCTCGATGCAGCAGCAGATACGAAAATTGGCTCCACAGGGCTGCATTTTAAATCCAACACGCTGTAACCGGGTACATGAAATGGGAAGGATAAAAGAACAAGTAAGACAGTGTCCAAGTATTTCATTTTTTCAGAAAGAAGAGAGTAAATCCCATGAGTGTGAGGAACCTTGGGAATGCTTCTGTGCAACTAAGATCACAAACAACACGTTTAGCATCGACATTCCATGCTTTGATTCCTCCATCAGCTGTGCCTATGAGAAGCTTTTCTCAAGATGAACATTAGTTCCAGAAGCTTTAGAACTAATCCAGTATTGAAGCTAGCAACTATAACAATTAACATGAAAAAGAAACAAGAATCATGGAACCTAATAATGTATGTCTACTATATTGATAGTGTCTATACCAGTCGGTCAGATTTGCACTCCCACTCAAGTGACATGATCTCTGCCCCACAATAGATGGTTGCATTTCTTGATGTTGGTGCAGATGAGTCATATGTCCATATCCTTCATCAGAATACATTAATATCAATACAAGATCAGGATCGCATAATTTGTTGGCAAGTCAAAAAGTTTCAATGACAGTACACCAAGATGGTGTCACTCTACAGAGTGTGGATATACATCAAACCCCGCAGAATCCAATCATCTATGTCTATACCATATCCTTCTACTCCAAAGAATGACAAGAATGAAGATTGATCCCAGAGAAAAGATCAAATGAAAAACAATGGAACCCTTAAATTTCCTCATAGAATTTTGTTCAACCTTGAAAATTCTATTATTTTTTCTCTAAATTAGCCAAAAAGTACAATGAAAAGTATCCTTGCATAGTTCTTTATTCTAGTCTCCAGCTTTTTCATCCCACGGCTAATCATAAGTGTTATCAAAAGCGCGCTTAAGCCTTGAAGCGAGGCGCAAAACATGTTGAGCGCTTCGCCTCGCTTTATGTGCGCTTCAGTGTCGTCATCAAGGTTCTAAGGAAAACATTTCTTTGCCAATGAGCCTCGTATGAAGAAGTGACACTAAATAATTGATAATTCACTTTATCATAAAAAAAATACAATTTCTTTGGTCATATATTTGTCATTCATGTTAATAATTACAAGTCTTGGACTAAACATATATATATTTGTGTTCTTTTCTCCCTTTGCGCCTTTTTTCATCAAAGCCCACGCTTTATTTACGCTTAAAGCCCTCACGGACCTTAGAGCTTTTTTGCGCTTTTCGCCTTTGATAACACTGATCATAACCTTGCATTATTCTAGGTAGATCCCTGTCAATTAACATGGAGAAGGAATTGGCACTTTATTCAGCAAAGAGTTTTTAAAATGCTCTCATGCACATTTTTCGAGGTTGTTAGTTTTAGCCGTTTTTGAATTTTTCACTCTCTAGGGGAGAAATTCTCCTGCTGTTCTGACCGGACTTTTCAATAGATATGGGGAAAGATGGAATTTATTATAATGCAGAGTTTAAATCATATGACAATTCCTACCGTTGATGAATATTATTGAATTGTTGTTCTAATAATTAGATAGAGAACACTATATAATACAATTCCTTACCAAATAGGAGACTATAAACTATTCCTATTTTGTGTAGGATTGTGTTTTCCTATTCTATTTTAACACTCCCCCTCAAGCTGGTGCATACAAATTATATGTACCTAGCTTGTTACAAATGTAATTAATACGAGGACCGGTAAGGGACTTGGTGAAGATATCTGCAAGTTGATCATTTGACTTCACAAATTTGGTAACAATATCTCCTGAGAGTATCTTTTCTCTTACAAAGTGACAATCAATCTCAATGTGCTTAGTCCTCTCATGAAACACTGGATTTGATGCGATATGAAGGGCCGCTTGATTATCACACACAAGTTCCATATGACCGGTTTCTCCAAACTTCAGTTCTCCAAGCAACTGTTTGATCCAAACTAGCTCACAAGTTGCTACAGCCATTGCTCGATATTCTGCTTCTGCACTGGATCGAGCAACCACACTTTGTTTCTTACTCTTCCATGACACAAAATTACCTCCAACTAAAACACAATATCCGGATGTAGAACGTATATCAAAGGGTGATCCTGCCCAATCAACGTTTGTATAGCCGGTGATATGCTCATGGCCTTGATCCTCGAAGAGTAGTCCTTTACCAAGAGTTGACTTTATATATCGCAGAATACGAACAACTGCATCCCAATGACTATCACAAGGAGAAGTCATAAACTGACTTACAACACTCACAGGAAAAGAGATGTCCGGTCTAGTCACAGTGAGGTAATTCAACTTTCCAACCAACCGTCTACCTTTCAGGATTACTGAGTTGCTCCCCCTGTCGTGGAAGGAGTTTAACATTCGGATCCATAGGAGTGTCAATGGGTTTACATCTCATAATTCCCGTCTCCTCAAGAATTTCTAAAGCATACTTGCGTTGAGAAATAACAATACCTGATCTAGACTGAGCAACCTCAATACCAAGAAAATACTTCAATCTGCCGAGGTCTTTAATTTGGAAATGCTGAAAGAGATACTGCTTCAAATTAGCGATACCAACTTGATCATTGCCGGTGATAACGATATCATCAACGTAAACAACCAAATAAATACACAGATTTGGTGTTGAATGCCGATAAAACACAGAGTGATCAGCGCCACTACGATTCATGCCAAACTCCTAAATTATTGTGCTGAACTTTCCAAATCAAACTAGAGGAGACTGTTTCAGACCATTTAGTGACTGATGCAATCGACATACAAGGCTTCTAGACTCCCCATGAGCAACAAAACCTAGTGGTTGCTCCATATAGACTTCTTCCTCAAGATCACCATGCAGAAAAGCATTCTTAATATCCAACTGATGAAGAGGCCAATGACAAACGGTAACCATAGATAGAAAAAGACGGATTGATGCTATTTTGGCCACAGGAGCGAAAGTGTCACTATAATCTAGCCTAAATATCTGAGTATACCCTTTAGCAACAAGGCGAGCTTTAAGCTGATCAACTTGACCATCTGGACCAATTTTGACCGCATAAACCCAACGACAACCAACAATAGACTTACCTGTAGGAAGGAAGACAAGCTCCCAAGTACCACTCGAATGTAAAGCAGACATCTCATCAATCATAGCCTGCCTCCATCCAGAATGAGAAAGTGCTTCTCCTGTAGTCTTAGGGATGGAAATAGAGGACAAAGATGATACAAAGGCATAATGGGGTGAAGATAAACGATGATAACTCAAGAAAGTATAATGGGGATTAGTATTTCGAGTAGATCGTATACCTTTTTGAAGTGCAATCGATTGGCTAGCAGGGGGCAAGGCCACAGTGGGAGCAGGGTCCGGCGCATGACATGAATCATTTGAGACTATTGCTGGACGTGGACGTCGATGATAAGTTAGGAGTGGTGGCACTACAACTGGAGATGGAGAAGATACCGTAGGTCCCTCAAAAGTCGGTACAGGCAAGACCTGAGGTATGGGTAAGACCTCAGAGATATTAGGAAGATCAGAAGATGTGTAGTAAGGTTGAGATTCAAAGAATGTTACATCGGCAGACATAAAATATCGGCGGAGATCATGTGAATAGCAACGATACCCTTTTTGAACTCGAGAGTAACCAAGAAAGACACATTTAAGAGCACGAGGGGCTAATTTCTCTTTTCCTGGGGCTAAGTTATGAACAAAGCATGTGCTCCCAAATACACGAGGAGGGATAGAATAGAGATGTGACTAAGGATATAGTATGGAATGTGGAACCTGATTCGAAATAGAAGATGAGGGCATTCTATTAATTAAATAACAAGATGAAAGGACTGCATCGCCCCAAAAACGCAGGGGAACATGGGATTCAATGAGGAGAGTGCAAGCAGTCTCAATGAGATGCCTATTCTTTCTTTCCGCTACACCATTTTGTTGAGGAGTGTATGGACAAGATGTTTGGCGAATAATTCCTTGGCGAGACATAAACTCTTGAAACTGGGATGATAAGTATTCTAAGGCATTATCACTACGAAAAGTACGAATAGAAACACCAAACTGATTTTTTATTTCAGCAAAGAAACTTTTGAATATAGAAAATAACTCAGAACGATCTTTCATTAAGAAAACCCAAGTACATCTCGAATAATCATCAATGAAACTAACAAAATAACGAAATGTTAAGGTGGAACTAACTCTACTAGGACCCCAAACATCATAATGAACTAATGAAAAAAATACTCTGAACGACCCTCAGTACCACGTGAAAATGTGGCACGAGTGTGTTTCCCAAGTTGACACGACTCACAATCTAATTTGGACAAACTAGATAAACTAGGCACCATCTGTTGCAGTTTAGATAGACTCGGATGTCCCAAACGTTTGTGAATGAGGTCCGGAGGATCTGTAACAGAGCATGTTGTGAAGGAATTTGAAGAGGTAAGATAGTAAAGGCCTTGTGATTCATGTCCTGTGCCAATCGTATCGTCTGTCCCGTACTGCGGTCCTGCATGAGAAAAAAATCATCAAAAAAGGTTATGCCACAATGTAGGGCACGTGTCAAACGACTAACAGATGCCAGATTAAAAGGGGAACCAGGGACATAAGGGACATAAAGAACAGAGTCTAGAGTGACAGAAGATAAGGGTGTGGCTTTTCCAACTCCTTTTGGTTTTGTTTGTATCTCATTGGCCAAAGTAATAGCAGGAAGAGATTGTGAATAAACAATATCTGACAAAAGTGATTTGTTACCAGAAACATGATCAGAAGCGCCCGAGTCCATGACCCATGATCCATGAGTATTAGACTGTGAAACACAAGCAAAAGAATTACCCGCAACAGCAACATCATGTTGAACAACCGAAGCTACTTGTGGAGACATTTGCTTGCTTGCTCGATATTGATGGAACCCATCATATTCTGATTGATCAATATGAGCATTATGGGATGGTCGATCAAGCGGAGCAACAAATGCTTCTTATGAAGATGTATGCTTACTTGCACGATTACGAAGGAACTCATTATATTCCTTTACAGTAGCAGGATCATAACTGGGTGGTGGACCATGCAAATTATGACATATGTCACGAGTGTGTCCAGACTTATGACAATAACTACACTTGGATCGAGGTTTTCCAAGACCTCCTCGTCGATTCTCCATAGATTGATATACTCATTTTTCTATGGTTTGAGATGCGAGAGCAGATGAATCAAGGGTCGGTGATGAAACTACTTTGTGGCTGGGAGGCGCGGCAATACGAAGTAGACGAGAGAATAATTCATCAACTGTAGGAATTGTAGGACTAGCTAAAATCTGATCACGCACTGAATCATGGTCAGTAGAGAGTCCAGCAAGTGTAAGTATTATAATGCAGAGTTTAAATCATATGACATTACAAGGAGATCGATTACCTTTTCGAATCCCAATAAAAGGATATTGTTTAGACAAGTCCTCTGCAAGCAAGGATACCGATGGCAGGCATGAATCATCTGGGTGCGGACGACGATGATAAATAGTGGTGGAGGTGCAGAGGAGGAAGATAGAGTTAGGAGATAACATAGAAGGATAGACTATGGTGGGATCCCCAAAAGACGGAATTGGTAGAACCTCTTAAATGCTTAATTGTTCAATAGAAGAGGATATTAAAGTAGGTCTAACCTTCAAAAAAAAGCAACATGAACGGACATAAGGTATCACTGGAGGTTAGGTGAGAAGCATAGATATCCCTTCTGTACGCTTGAATAATCGAGAAAAACACATTTAAGAGCATCGGGAGCGAATTTATCTTTTCTTGAAGTGAGTGTATGGACAAAGCATGTGTCCTAAAGATGTGTGGTGGAAGAGAGAATAAGGTTTGACTAAAGAAACAAAACAAAATGAGGTACCTGATTTTGAATAGAAGAGGAAGGCATAAGGTTAATCAAATAACAAGAGGTGAGCACTGCATCCCCCCAAAAAACGCAATACATTTGCTTGTATGAGAAGAGTGTGCATTCTCAACAATATGCCTATTTTTCTCTTTGCGACCCCATTTTGTGGTGCACTGTAAGGACAAGATGACGGATGAAGAATTCCATGGGAAGACATAATTGTTTAAAAGATAATAAATATGCATGTGCATTATCACTACGAAAAGTGTGAATAGAAACAGTTACAAAAAGTTTGAAATATTAAAAATTACTTAGAACGATCTTTCATTAAAAACATCCAAGTGCACCACCTTGAGTAATCATTAATGAAAGTAATAAAATACTTAAAACCCAATGTTGAACTAACTGTACTAGGACCCCAAGTATCAAAATGAACTAAATGAAAAAGTGACTCTGCATAATTATTAGGACTCAGGTGTGCTTCCCCAATTGACATGACTCACAATCTAACTAAGATAATTTGGACAAGCTAGGTACCATCTTGTGAAGTTTGGATAAACTAGGGTGTCCCAATCGTCTGTGGTTTAAACCTGGAGAGTCGGAGATTGAACAAACTGTAGTGGATTTGTGAGAACTAAGATAATAATGTCCATCTGACTCATCCCTTTCCCAATTATCCTTCATGTACTGAGGTCTTGTATAACAAAGAAGTCACCAAAGGAAAGAGACGAAACAATTTAAAGTCTTAGCCTCCCCATAGCTTCCCATAGCAATCTATCAACCTCCCCATATTGTTTACATCAGTAGATCTTCGATAGGAAACGGTTCAATTAATCCCCTCAATATGTTGTGGGACTTTCAACCGGTTTCCTGAAAAAGAAGTCACACAATACTTGATCTCCTTCCTTGACATCTTATTGAGCTTTATAGTGTTGTAGAATTTTAGGAGTTGTACCACCACACAAAATATCCAACCAAAATAAGACATCTACTATTAACGATTGCAAAAGTAATGAAGTTAAAGAACTTCTCTTTAATCTTTTACAATTCCCTTCCACACACTAGTTTCATATGAGGTGGTGATACCCCCCAGAGGATCACTTTTTCACCTACCCCTATATTTTTCTTGAATCATCATTTTTCACATGACTTGGTCTTCATGTGCAAACCTCCATAATTGTTTGCCTAAAAGGTTTGGTAACGCATTCTTCTATTTTTTTTAGAATGAAGGTTTGGTAACATTTACCTAACCTACCAAATGGAATCATCCTTCTCCCTCTGTTCCATCAAATAAAATATGCTATATCACTCATCAGCTTTTCAATTCCTTACTAAAATATGACTAGGAGCAGCAGTACATTGGATTCTAGTCAGAACAGAATTTGTGAAGAAATTATGAAACTTGATCCTATAACTGAATGTGCAATTGTGAAATGGACAAAGGCCCGCTGATACTTGGTTTAAAATCAAGACAGATGGTAACAAGAACATGGAAGGAATATCTGGTGCAGGAGGATATGTAGGGACAAGAATTCATGAACATAGAATTTTATTGTGTTTGGGAAGAGGCAGTAGCAACATGACTGATGTAAAAGCAGTACTTTTTGGCTTCAACTGGTATATAGAGAATGGTTTTACTTACATCATACTAGAATATGACTCTCTTATAGTCATAGATATGCTGCAGGAAAGAGTAATACAGCATGGCAGATGCAGGATACCATTAGAAAAGCTCAGCCGGGCAATGTAATTGCGGAATCCACCATTTTCCAGATCAATAACTTCTCCTTAGGATTTACCAGAACAAGGCAAAGAGCCATAGAGTTTGGACCTCATCCAGATGGCTGCAATAAGGAGTAAACAAGGAAGAACTCTTTTTTTGAGAATGGAAGTCTCTTCTCTTCTGTTGCTTCATGGTGTATTTTTGTATACATGGAGGAGGATGAAATTGTCTAGTAATTTTTTGTATAGACTTTGCATGAATTGTGAGGCAAGGATGTTTAATCCCCCTCTTTTGATTGTACCCTTTTGTGAAAGAATGGAAGGGAGACGCCGCCAGAGGACGTAATTATTTATTATTTTACGGAATGCATTATTACAAAATTAAATCAAAATGCTACGGTACTTCAAACTCCAACTTTCTTTAACTCTGTGGATATGGTACTACACAAAATTTCATGTTTCAGAAACATTTTTTTTAAGATCAAAAAAAGCAATTTTTCAGAAACATTTATACGAGAATGCGTGTCAGCTAGGAGAATATACCTGACTGTCCCATCCACAGAAGCACTAGCAACATTGTCCCCAGTAGCAGAAAAACGGCAACGACTTATTGGACTTGTGTGGCCTAAGAATGTCTCCTATAAAATATTATTGCAGAACAATCAATTAACCCCACCTCAGTTCCCGAAAGGAAGAACAATTATAGATTTTATGTCTATGACTTTATGATGAGCATGAACAGAAAATTAAGACAGGAGATGCTGAAGTAATTAGGGAGAAGAAAAACTGAAAACTCAGGCTAATTAAGAGTCTACCTGGAAGTCCACTCTCACTTCAGGGAATTCTTCTTCTCGCTGCGCATCATTTCCAGTGTCTGTTGAAAAGATCACATAATAGCTCATCTCAGAATCAGAATCATGATCAGAATCATAAGAAGAAGAAGGCATCACTTCTCTCACTCTGACCACTGTGATTACTAATTTTAGAAGTTGAAACTTGAGTATCATCAGGCCTGATATCCTCACTGTGTTTAGGTTCTCTTTCACCAGCTTGTGCACTTGCAGAGACACTAATAACATGAGATGACGCCGGTACGAAAACTGTGGGTTCCCCAGAACCAGCAAGAGGATTTGATGAGCTGTCAGTCCCAACAATGACTTCCGTTGCTAACAAAGAATTACTGAGATCAAATAATGAGATTAGTAGACTTCAAGATTTTCAGTAAGAACAAATTGTAACAGCTGTCACCTCCTTAACTGATGCAGCTGAGTCTCTTTCTCCTCCAACGATACTTGAAGTTGCGCAAGTTTGAAATTAAGTTGCTTGATGTCTCCTTTGAGGCGACTCACCATATTCCTTTCAGAACTGATCTTCATTAATGCAGGGATACGTGATATAGCTAAGGACAAACTCAATGGAGGCACAATGGTAAAGAAAACTAATGGGTGACAACTAAAAAGAAATCATCTGCAAGCACGTAATACCATCTATAATCAAGGACATGCATCAGGACGAGTGAAACTAATTCCTTAAACAACCAAGTCCAAATAGACCAAACAAGGAGTTACACAATCCCTGACTTAACAATAAATGCCTCTCAAACAAATTATTTAGTATTAAGAATTAGGACATTGTTAAATATGGGAACACGATCATTCCTATTTCGGAAAGAACTAGCAATGGAGCTCCATCTCCATTTGAATTTGTCCATTCAGATATATGTAGTCAAAGTCGTGTCAGCTCTACTTTAGGTTTTCATTTTTATGTCACCTTTGTTGATAATGGTTCTCGGTGCACTTAGTTATTTCTTCTGAAAAAATAGAACTTAGTTATTTTCTATCTTAGAATGGGGTGCCTTGTTGTAACAGGTAAAGTTGTTATGAGGCAAAGAGTCACGGGTTTGAGCTGCGGAAACAATCTCTTGTAGAAATGCAGGATAAGACTGTGTACAATAGACCCTTGTGGCCATCCCTTCCCCGAACCTTGCGCAGAGCAGGAGTTTAGTGCACCGGGTGCCCGTAGTTATTTTTTATCATTCAAGCCTTTTCTGAAATTCATCATACTCCCTTTGATGTTTCTATCAAGAAAGTATACAGTGACAATGCATGATAAAAACATTCTTCGCCTATATCTTTCTTTGTCTTCACAAGGTATTTTACACTTCATTTTGTACATATATAGTTTTTTGAGAACGGAAACAGTAGTATACAAGTGTAACCCTTCGGGGTGGCCCAGTGGTTTGGGCTTGGAACTTCCATGTTGGAGGTCTCAAGTTCGAAACCCCTTGCCAACGAAAGCAAGGGTTTGCCTTCTGGGTCGAGCTCGTCGCACCGGGATTGCCTAGTGCGGGTTACCTATCCTATGTGGTTTGCGAGCTATTGCATAGAAGCGGGGGTTTTACCCTGTGCGCACCCAAAGGATAGCGGTTACGGGTTTCCCTTGTCATCAAAAAAAAAAACAGTAGTATACAAGTGTAGCACAAAGACTGCTAAAGCCATAGACAAAAAAACCAACAGCATGCATATCTTCTACCACCTACTACAGGGATGCTATGATATCTACCAGGGAATCAATATCCTGGACAAAATCTTCCTTGCACCAAAATCAAAACAAAAAGGACAGTTCATACTAATCTTTTGTAAGGAGCTGTTGTTCCTTCAGAACAACTAATGTTTCTTTCCTTTCAAATGGTCCACTTGGAATAATCTTCTATCATTTTTTTTGTCCAATTAGTCCACCAGAAAAATTCCAACAAGAAGGCAGTTCCCCTTTAGTCCTAGGCATGATCCATGACAGGCCTTTCATACTCAAAAAAGGGTTCCAGAGGGCTCTAGAAACCACACAATGTATAAATAAGTGACAATAGCTTTCAGCCTCCTTTCCACATAGATAGTACCTTGAACACAATTTTTTTTTGATGAAGTAAGTTGTTTCATTACCGGCATCAAGAAGATGCAAAGAGTACAAAAGTAGATATGCTAGCTCCGTTATATGATAGCAGTTAAGACACGGGAGCCAGCCACAAATTCAAAAAACCTAGAGGAGACTTAAAACATGACTATGTCTGGTCTAGAGTTAAAGAGTTAACAAAATCTAAGAAAGCAGTAGAACTATTCACATAAGACTGGTTGGACCAACAAAATAGACTGAACAAACATTTAGCTTTGAGTGAATGGTTAGAAGTTGAAATTCCATCAAAACACCGCTGAATCCTTTCTGTCCATAGGCACCAAAAAATACATGCTGGAATCATTCTCCAGGTCTTCCTGATGGCCCTATCAACTCTCCAGTGGCCCCAACTCACAACAACTTCTCTGATAGTTTGAGGCATCACCCAGTTCAAACTGAGAAGGGAAAGGAACATATGCCATATGTCAGCAGCCACCGAAAAAGATGATTTACTGATTCTGCACTTTCCTGACACAAATAACACCTGCTGACCAGCTGGAAGTTTCTTCTACAAAGATTGTTCAGTGTCAAACAAGCATTCTTTAATGCCAACCAGCTGAAGCATATTACCTTTGGTGGTAGCTTTGTTTTCCAGATAAGTTTCCATGGCCATAAATCTGTAATATCGTTCTGGGCATGCAACAATTTATACCCCCTCTTTACAGTGTATTCCTTTGCCTTAGGACCCCAACAGATGATATCCATAGCTTGTGGATTCATGTTGTAACCTTCTAGTCTACCCATCAATCAATTCAAACAAACTGCCAAGCTCCCAATCGTTGAAGTTTCTCCTGAAAAGTAGATTCCATTGATTGTCCTCTCTGTTCTGCGCAACTGTAGAGTCAAGATCACGTGCTATTAGGAAGAGAGTTGGGTAAAGCTCTTTCAAAATGAAATTCCCAAGCCACCTATCTTTCCAGAATTTCACATTCAGGCCATTCTCAACTTTGAATGAAATTTGTTGAACGAAATCTTCCCAATATTTGCGTATATGTTTCCATGCCCCTACCCCGTGTGGAGAATTGCTTTGCTTAGTACACCAGTGGTTTAGCTCACCATGCTTGGCTGCAACCACTTCCTTCCATAAGCTATTGCCCTCCATTCCATATCTCCATAGCCATTTTAACAACATGCTTTTGTTATGCTTGGTTAGGTCCCTGATTCCCAAACCCCCTTGCAGCTTTGGTCTGACCACATTACACCATTTAACTAAGTGAAACTTGTGCCCTTCACTGTTTACCCTCCCAAAGGAAGTTCCTCCTGACGACCTTGCCGGGCAATGGGAATAGTGACATGAGATACGTAGGGATACTATCCATGACACTATTGATGAGAGTTAGTCTACCACCCATAGAAAGATATTGCCTCTGCCAAGTAGCCAGCCTTTTCTCCACCTTCTCGATAACACTGCTCCAAATATCAATGGAATTATATTTTGCCCCCAAAGGGAGACCCAAGTAGGTTGTCGGGAAAGACCCAACACTGCAGCATAATTGTTCAGCTAAATCATGGAGATCAGGAACTGTATTCACAGGGTATATCACACTCTTGAGCATATTGATATGGAGACCTGAAATAGCTTCAAATAT